>CM043709.1:24926020-25138520 GCA_023969325.1 Oryzias curvinotus
CACTCAGGTGTCCTCAGGCCAAGGATTACTTCAAGGACTTGTCCGGTCACTGGAGCTGGGCGGTGCAGTGGCTTCAGAAAAAGGTGAGCTCGAAGCATGCAGCAGTTTCTGTAGGTCACAAGGTCACAGCTAGAAGGAGAGGAAGGGAGTCGATGCATTCTTCCCACAGACAAATCTGTGGTCTTTAGCATCTTTTTTATTCATGTCTTTTAAAAAAATTCCAAATAGTTTCATAGCCCCACCATGTTAGTTTTCCAATGGTAAGAGCAGCCTGACGCTCTTACCTTTTTCTTAACTTTGAATTTTGAATTTAGGCTGAATTTCAACCTTAACAGACTCGTCTTTGGTTTTTCCTCGTTGCGTTCCAAAAGAAAAGCCCAAACGGACGAGGCTTGTTTTTTAGGAGACGTCCATCAGAGCAGCTGGGCTGCCTCTGGGTTTGGTTTTTCCCTTGTCCCTAAGCTTTTTTTTTTTTTTTTTTGTAGAAAAAACCTCGCTCTGTTTTTGAGGAGCCTGACAACACCAGTCATTTCTGTAAATAGAGACAAATAACAGTTTTTCAGTAAATATCTCCTTGAGAAGCATTTGTTTGTTTCATTTTAAAGGTATTTATTACAGTTGTTGTCCCTCTTTCAAAACAAAGAGAGTTCTGAGTGCTGGGGATGATCCAGAATGTCTAATGCACGGCTCTGTCCTCAGATGACTGAACATTACTGGACCCCTCAGAGCAACGTCTCCAACGAGACGTCCACCAACAAGACCTTCCAGCGCACCATCTCTGCACAGGTACGCACACACCCTGGAACACGAACACGGCTCCCCTGTGCGCCCGCATCAGCCGCTGCGCTCTGGTCTGAACCCCGCAGGACACGCTGGCGTACGCCACAGCCCTGCTGAACGAGAAGGAGCAGTCCGGCAGCAGCAACGGCTCCGACGGCAGCCCGGCAAACGAGAACGCGGACCGCAGCCTCCGACAGGTAGGCTTCATCAGCAGCCCTGCCGGGAAAAGTGGGGCTTGTGGGTGACTCATGGCGCCCCTGCAGCTGGCATAGCCAGAAGGAGAACAATGAGGAAAATGGATCAGCCCGTTGGCTCCTGCACACGCTTTGAAGGCGCTCTGCTCTCCGCCTCCCACAGATGTTATTAGCAGCCTTTCTTCAGACCGTTGTGTACTTGTCATCACGTCTGCACAATGAACGACTGCCAGACGTTTTCTGGCTCCAGCGCTGCAGATAATGAAATGTCAGACACGAAGCGCTGTGGCCGCCTTGCACAGGAACACACTGCAGGGTCTTTTCTGAAGGTATTTTCCTCTACCCTGCAGGGGTCCGAGTCCCCCATGATGCTCGGCGACTCAAAGAGCGACCTTGAGGATGTGGACCCCTAACGGGCAGGACCCCTCCAAAGGAGAGGCAGCGCGGGCCCAGGCAGCCGGTGGAACCAGGCTGCACTCTACCTCTGATTGGGCAGGACAATGAGCAAGCCAATCAGAACTCTTTATCGCAGTCGCCATGGCAACCAAGGAGCTATGAATACACATGAACTACTTCCTTACAGAGCAGCCAAGGCGCTGATGGAGACGCATTATCATTAAGGGCAGCGGAGTTGATTAAGGTGAAACATGCAGATGTCCTTCCACACAATCACGGATGACTTTGAGTTGATCTTTTTAACAATTCATTCACTGGGAATGACGGCGAGGTGGAGGATGGGTTCGGGTTGTGTTTTAACAATTATTTCTGCTCATTTTGCCAATTTTTTCGCACAGACACATTCACTGTTGTATGATTTCCAGTGCGTCAGCTTACTTTCATGTCAGCTGTGCCCTGAGCTGCGCCGGAAGAACTGACCTACAGCCTCTGTACGGAAACTCCTCCACACACGAGCACTAGAGAGAGGCGGGGTTAAGGATGCACTTTATAGTCCAGCTTAGTGTGAAGTACAGGAGCCTGGGTCAGTTCCTCCAGAGCTCCAGTCCTCTTCTTCTTTTGCTTTTAACTCTTCGTCTTTGCAGTGCCACTCTGATAGCGAGCCACTTTTTCTGGGACTTAACCTTTGACCCGTGGTGTTGCCAAGGGGACACGCCAGGATGTGTCTCAGAGCAGATCTGTGTCTGTCAGCAGATCCGGGGGAAGCAGTGCCGCCGCGCTCAGCACTCTCCTGCTGACAGGCGGCCGCCGCATGTGCCGGGTTTATCCTCCTCACCAACGTCCTGGGTTTTCTTTGATGCTGGAGAGCATCCTTAGGAACTTCAGCCTTATGCAAGAAGAAGCTGATCTTGAAGGTCGGTCGTAGCGGTCCGTCGGTGTCGCCGGGGGGCGGAGTTCAGGAGCGCGTTTTCTTTTTTTAGGTGCCAAGGTTACACACACGCACAAAGAATGACACACTATGAAAAAGTTGTGAAAAATAAACAGACAAGTGTGTGTGTCACTCATTCTGTCATGAATGCGACGTTGGCGTCACGGTTACCTCTGCTTCATCCGATTCTTTTCCAGTCAAAGGTTTATTTTGCTTTGCCTTCCGGATCCCAAACACGGAGCTTCATCCAAAGGCAGATCCGGTTTTCTGCGGTGCCGTCATCCCCGTCTCTGGGATTGGGAGTCGGAAAGTGCCTTAACCTCCCGATCTCCACGCCTATCCTCTTCTGACCACAGGCTCAGTGAGGTGCCTCCAGCCGTGAGTCCTGCAGCCGCACGCTCGCCATGCCGCCGCCGGTCTCGCATGGAAGGGGGCGTGGCTGTGCGGCTGCAGGAGGCTGTTGCACAGGTTTCAGGACGGGATGATGGGAAAATGCTGCTTCTGTTCATGCTGCGGTCAAACGTCAGATGCTGACCTTCAGGAAGGTAGTCTTACTGAAGTCGCACTTGCATACTGCAAAGGCGGGAGCCGGGAGCTGCTCCGTTTTCAGCTTTAACAGGTTCAGTGTTTGCAGGACCTACAGGATGGAGCAGCGGGGCAGACGGGACCGTCACCCCTAACTCTCAGCCCCAGCTCTGTGGCATTAGCTGGGACTGTGGCATTGTGCTCCAGCACGTTTGTGGTCATTTGCACTTTCTGTCATGAACATGCTCCTCCTTCCAACGGCGTTTGTGCTGGATGCAGGTCTGTGCCGAGCAGCACTTGGCAACCTGGGTTGCATCCACTGCAGACTCCCGTCAGTCCTACGTCACCACAGCGACTTAAGGGGGGGGCTTCAATCAATCTTGTTTTAGTTCTGGAATGAAGGGAGGGACGAGTGGGCGGGAATGGCGTCTATACGGGTTTTTACTGTTCTTAGATTTTGAGATTTCACCTCCAACGTGGCAGGATCCTGTAATGCATGTTACCACGCCGTTTTAATTTGTACATCAGAGTTTGATTAAGCGGAAATTTGATACAAAATAAACTGGAATGCACAAACCCTCCACAGATCTTTTGCCTTGGTGTGTGTGTGCACGTGTTCACCCAGACGAAGCAGTTGGCTGCATTGACCTTTTATTTTCAGCTACTCTTACACAGTTCTCACAGATGATGGCTGACAGCAGAAACTGTTCTCCTGTGTGACTCCTCTCCAGAGAGAACCTGCTGTTCCCAGAAGACTAGGATGAGGCGGGAACAGGCTTGCTAATCAAGCTGATTACCCACAACCGTGCAGCCCGACTGAGCCGTCATCAAGCCGCCACTGCTGTCACTCAGCACCACGCCGTTCATACAATACACAACTATTTACATACTCGGAATCTCTGTTAGGTTTGAAATGATTTTAGCAAAAAGCTAAACTTGTAAAGCGTGTCACGCTGCATTTAAATGTTAGGCTTTTTTTTTTTTTTTTGGAGTCGAGCTGTTAGAAAGCGGGTACCGATGACCGGAGCTCAGGGTCGTGTTGGGTCAGTTGGCTTTGGTTTCAGGATCTCCCTCTGGGGCGACTCTGCAGCAGGCAGCTACGCCTGCAATCCTATTCTCTCCTCCTGCACCACGGATCAGGCAGCTGTTGCCCGTGGCAACTGGCTCCACTACGGTTGACCCCTCAGATATGGCCTTACAGTCTGTCAGAGTCCAACCAGAGAGACAGGACAGCTCCACCTGCAAGACAGTCGCAGAGGGTGAGGGATGAATCCCGGCCGTGCTCATCCGACCTGCAAAGGATAAGGACGCACCTGGTCTGTGTCCACAGAAACCTTTTCCAACAGGCGGCACTCCAGAGAGGGGGCGTGGCAGCACACCGCCTGGGCTGCGACGCCCTCCCCCGCCGTGCAGCGCCTCCTGTGTTTGGGATGCGGCCTTGAGTCCAGCGGGAGCTCAGCTGGGGAGTGAGCTGTGCAGCCTGGAAAGGAATGACCTGCATGAGCTGAAGGGCCGGGGGTGGTTGTTGCTCAGCAGTTTTGGCACACGTGGTTGGCCTTCAAACCCTCTTACCTCTCAGGTAAACTCCTACAGTCACATAAGACCCAAGATGCTCCAAATGCAGGAACTGGAACCTTCTATTGAACTCTGAACTCAAAACTTGAGACCCCAGAAATAAAAAAAAACGTTTTGTCTTTATGAGCATGTTTTACCTGTTGAAGCCATTAGACAAGAAGATTGCCTTTATATTTGTAGGACCAGAACATTTGAAGGCCCAGCTCGCTTTCATTTCACTAACTGGGTTTGCGTGGGAGGAAACCGCCGTCCTCTCCGCTGCCGAAGCCTTCCTGCTGTATGTACATAGCGCAGGCAGAAGACTTTTATTCTGGCGGTATTTTCCTTTCAGACTTTATCATGAGTCCATTTTAAGTACTGACAGGGGCGGCGTCGAACCTTCGGTTTGATAGGCCTGCCCGCAATTAATGAAATTTATGGTTAATACGTATATGCGCCTACCTCTCAAGGCCAAAGCACAGTCACAGTCCATCACCCCTGCACACACATTCACACTGCGCGGCTCCTGAGACATGGCGCCAACCTCCCACCAGCAAGGTGAACAGGTTGCCCAGGACACTCGAACTGGGCGTGCAATCAATCTTATGGTCACCGCTACACTGCACCACGGCCGCCATTTATGTTACACGATACCAGGTGGCAATATCACGAAACCAAAACCTACATGTTCAAATATCTTATGACCACTCGAAGTATAACATGAATACCAATGCATTGAAATCGATGAACCCTTATGTTAGACGCTCACCTCCTATGAAGACGAGGGTCATTTGGAGTAGAATTAAAGTTATGTTGATTCTTATTTAAATGAAACTGTTGCAGTGAAATAAAAATGATGTTTTTAGACGTTTTGCTATTTGTCATGTATCGCAAGTTATGTCGTCATCGCAATATTAATCACTTCAGCCTTAGTTTAGAATTAACCGTTCAAATCTCAGCAAGAAAGCAGTAAAGAGTCTTTGAAGATGAAAAGCAGCGATGTTCTGGAGTCTGGAATGAGGAGAAACGTCTGAGGGTTCAGGAACAACTGAGGCTTAAAAGCAAAGAACAAAGAGGAGTTCTTTACGGACATGGCAGACGCAGCTTTCAACACCACAGCCACTGCATTGCATCATGGGAGTTCAAAGCACAGCTATCAAAGAGTCACGTGTCAGAAAGAAAAGGTGGTTCTGCCTTGAGCTGCTCATGCAGGAAGACGAGTTGCAGAGCGAGGTCGCATCAGGTCATCTCTTCTGTTCCCAGTCAACCTCATTCTTCCCACATCCTCCTTTTTTTGGTCATCATAGATGAACTACATGAACTTATTAACCTTTGACCCCTCCCAGCATGCTCCAGCCCGCGCTCTGCTCACCGGTCAGGTGCTGCAGGGATTCTGCACACTGCGCCTCCCGTCTGGGTTCAGAGTCAGCGTAGGGCTGACACCTCAGCCCCCCCATCACACAGCAGCGGGCCACGGCATACACGCCGTTCCCTGACGGACCATTGTGGGCGACGCACTCCATGTGACCAGCGCGCATCTGCGAACACACGGGAGGTTAAGCAGCGGCCGCGGTGGGGCCCCGAGCGTGTGGCTGAACTCACAGAGATGGATTCCCCCACTCCGGCTCCATCAGGGGCCACGCTGCTGCAGCTCATCATTTGTTCCCCCTGGCGACACTGGCTCGCCGCCACGTCGCCGCGTCCTCGTCCGGACCTCTCTGACCAGACGGAGCGGCACAGAAGCTCCCGGTCTGCGAGTGAAAGAGAAGGCGGCGTGAGCTCAGCTCAGCTCTGTGTGGGCGGTCGGGTTAGACAGCGAAGCGCTGACCTGCTGTCAGGTCCCCGATGGGGGGCATGGCTGACACCAGGTTGGGAGTGGTGAGGCGGTGCGTGTCAGGCAGAGGCAGCAGGTTGATGGCGTTGCTGATGGAGTAATGCAGCATTATCTGCAGGACCTGCACCGGCGACACATTCTGATTGGACGACAGGATGACGGCTGCTATCCCTGGACACACAAACCAAAGTGTTAAGATTCTTTGGTGTTTGTGTGTCTGGTGTGTGTGTGTGTCTGTGCATGAGCGTACCTGCAGCATGTGCGGCGGCCTGCGACGTTCCGCTGCGGGAGGTGAAACAGGTGCTGCAGTCACTGCTGGCGCTCACAATGTCATCTCCCGGAGCAAACACATCCACGCAGCGGCCATAGTTGCTGCCGCCGGCACCCTGTGACATGAGCTGGTCTGCTGAGTTCACGGCCCCCACCGTGATCACCTGTGGGAGAGGTTAAAGGTCACGTCCAGCCAGTCTGTTAAAGAGCCTCCCCAGTTATGGAGTCACCTCGGGCTCGGAGGCAGGTGAGTAAAGGCAGGCGTCGTCCCTGTGGTTCCCCGCTGCCGCGATGACCACAGCCCCATGAGACACCAGGTCTCTGCATGCTGCGTTCAGCGAGCGGCTAAAGCCGCCAACGAACGGCAGCAAAACCACCAGCGCGTCCACCGGGCGAGCCTGCAGGTTCACTCGGATGTATTCCATTCCTGAAAGAGGCAGAGATTTAAACGCCTCCTGGTTCACCTCCAGCATGGTTTCCATTGCTTACAACAGCTGGTTTACACAAATGCATCCAAAGCTGAATGTGGAGCACTTTGGGACACCCTGCTGTCAGCTTCAAAGTTCTGAAGCATCCAGTGTGGACGAAATTAGTTTGGACTGGATAAAACACAGCGTCCCGACATAACTTCAAAGAGAAGTTCCCGCCTGGACAGGAATATGTAAACATTTCAGTCAAAATTTAATCTGTTTATTCCTGCCGATCCTTGTCTCATAGTTTATCATGTTGGACTGAAAGTGAGACTTCCCCCACGCTTTCAGACACTATGGTGTCTTCTTTGAGTACCTGCCAGAGCTCCTGACACCGTCCCTTTCCCCTGACAGTTGAGCACTCGCACCAGGTTGACACCGGCGCCTCGAGCGACGCCTGAATCCGATCCGCTCACAACACCTGCCAGGTGTGTGGCGTGACTGTCGCACTGGCTGGCCTGCAGGACGGAGGAGCACAGGTCACAGGGGGTGCAGGTACAGGGAGGTTCGTGAGCTGCCGCTCAGGTGGCAAACCTGTTTGTGCACTCTGACTCCGTCCTCTTCAGGGACATTGTTGAAGTCTGTGATGAGCACCCGCCCTTCCACCTCTCTGTGAGAGCTCTGAATGCTGCCGTCCATCAGATACACCTCTGCCATCCCTCCATCATCTGCAGAGGACAGACTGAAGGTTTTTACCTCAGGAGGGCACTGAGAGTCAGGAGGGAGAACATGAAATTGAGGAAAAGTCTTGTTTGTGAAGAGGCAGAGGCTTCAGTAGCTTTCAGTTTGTTTAATCATGCAGAGTGGCAGGAATCAACTTGTTAGCCCATCTGAAAGGCTGCATGGGGCCATGTGCAATTAAAGGTTGCCATGGTGATAACAAATGCCAAGTGGCTGCTTTGTCATCTGATGAGGTTTCGCAGAGAGGAAGGGTTCAATCTCTGATTTCTTACTGTCTCTGATGTGTTTTTATCGTCGACTCAGCCACAAAGCCATCACAAAGGCGTGTTCTGCTGTGCGGACTGTGGATTTTACTCCATCAGACCGGCTCTGCCAGACCTCCCCAAACAGCGGCTTCTCTCATGCACACAGTGTGCGATCTTCTCTGGAGCAATCTTTCACCAAGAGCTGCGGCTGGGGCTCACTTGGAGGTTTGTATGTTCCATTCTCCGGGATGCCACCGTACGGCTGCAGCAGCCTCTGCAGGTTCCAGGGGGCGCTCTGAGCAAAGATGGACGAGTCCTCCTCGACGTAGTGGACATGAGGGAGCTTCACCGCCTGATGGGAAGATGATCAAACGAGTGATTTACAGAAAAACGTGTCCTACATCGGATTTGCCTGCAGAAGACTTGAGAAGCTGTTTAACGTTTGGACCCACAGCAGAACTGAAGAGTTTAGGAGTGATTCTCCACAGAGTTTAACCTGTCAGGTGTTCCATGATGGAGGTCATCCTTCTCAGTTTTTCCATTCTGTAGGCTTTATTATTCTGCCAGGACTGCAGCCCCTGGCTTTCCCCCCAGGCTTCACAGGTCACAAAGACTAACTTGTGCTTTTCCCAGAAAAGCTACTTAATGTCCATAAATATGAATTCCTATAGCTGGAAACGGACAAACGTCTTTCAGCCGCAACAAGTCATGTTTTTCTGAACAGAGGAGGCAAACTTAGATCATTTTTGCATCACTTTGAGGTTTCACTGTTTAGAAAGAATTTCGTTTTAAAATGGATCATACTGTTGACAAGTCTCAACGTCTCCATCATGTGTGCACATACAGAAACATACACTCCAATCCAAACCCGGGTCACACAGAGGTCTTTAGGATCATTTCTCTTGACTTTGGTCAAACTGCAGTTTCTCCCCTCCACTAACTCACCAGCTGCAGCGCCTCCCGGCTCATTTGGACCAGGAAACCCCGCAGAGCGCCGGAGTATGTCTGCAGGACCTCCACCGGGTGCCCTCTCCGGGCTGCTCTGGCCCGCAGCCGCCTGATGGTTCTCTGGACCTGCGACTCGTGCGTCTCCTGGTGCAGAATGACCAGGTACTGGCCAGGCATGCGCCACGCCACCTGAAAGACCACAGGAGTCCACAGGTGATGCGCGCGTTTGGTTCTGGTGGATGACGCGCTGTTTCCACTAAACGACGTGCTGATAATAAGTGAGTCGTAGTGACTTCACCTTGTTGCTCTTGAGCAACTCGGCGGCGGGCCCGGCTCCACGTTCCGGCTCCGTCCCGTCCTCGGGGATCAGACCGTCGTCCTCGGGGTCGTCCCGCGCGCACACGGACACAGATGCGCACACACACATCGCCCAGCCAATCCAGGCGCAGGCGCGACGCATCCTGCTCACCTCCCGAACTCTTCTCCCACAAAACACCCACTCCGGGATTCAAACCGCGGACCCCTGATGATTTCCCTGCAGCTCCGCTGGACTTCTCCTGAAGTTTTGGATTTAGTCAACAGACGCGCGCGCCGTGAACCTTGGCGCTCCAGCCTCAAAGCATCCGCTCCGACTTAACGAAAAGGGAACAATTGATTCTTATAATTGAAGGCGGGGCCTGGTGACGTCTCCGTGGCTCACGCCACCGCTTTTGTATCGAATGATCGCAGTCCGTTAAAAACACCTCTTTCCTTGGAGTCATGTTTCATGCCCCCCCAAAGCACTCCGCGGTTGTCACATGTGAGCCTGGGGAAACGTGCTGGTGATTGGCTCCGTCTGAATCTGAAGAATGTGCCGTGCGTGTACATGTTGGTGCCCAGCTCACCCTCTTAACGCGCGCTCCCGCCTGTTCTTTCACCATCTTTACGCGCGGTTTTAGCGCGCCGAGCGCGCCACACGGCTCCACGCAGAGCCGCGCGTTCCTGCCGGTGTCTCTGTAGTTTACGGGTCTCTTTACTCTGCAACATCTGACTCATTGATCCGAACATTTCTGCAGGATTGATACTTCAAAAGGCGAGCCAAGGATGCAAGTGAGCTCAAATGAGAGCGAGTCTTCTTCAAAATGATGAGACCCACTCGTCCAGAAACGTAATTTGTTCAAATAAAAAAGAATGAAAAGGAAAACCCCTTTGTTTACTCATTTTTTAAGCCGGATTCAGGCATCCAAGATGTCCAATTTTTACCCCAAACATCATATATTTTACGTTGTTTAAAAATAACCCTTTAAAACTAATTACACCGTTAATAATAGCATCCAACCTACTCCTTTTCGAGTTGCTGGAGCCTATCCCAGCTACTGCAGGACCTCAGTCCTTCTTTAAGTGTGATTTCTGTTCCGTCTGAGTTTCCAAAACAAAAATGTCTGGAGTTTGGAAACAGGCCACCTTCCTCTTCCATAACTTTAAAAATCAGTCGTGTTTTTCAGAAATTCCTTGTATGAAGTTTTGCAAATTGCAATGAAAAATCCGAAAACACCTTTGATAATGTACACAAAACAAATGTACGTATTTTCTGAATTTAATGCTACAAAGTTTGAATGTTTGAAAATCAGATGAGGCCTGAGCAGCATTTCAAGTATAAACATTTCTCATGACATGTTCTAAGTTAGATGAGATGTTATACATCTAGAGTTTGAATTTCAAATCAAAGACTTTATGGTGTGTTTGTTTACCTGTTTACATGCCTTTTTCTTCGGGGGGTCACATCATTCAAATGTTTGCTTCAGTTCAGATGACATGAATCTGCATTTCAGATTTGTTTCCACTGAAAAAACCTACACTTGGAGACGTCCGCTCTGAGTCTGTGATGGCCTCATTACTCACATCAGCAGAAATCACAGCGGCACTCATGTTCAGTGCTTTTCTTAGGAAACATCCCAGAATTTTCCACCCAGAAGAAATGAGAGCACGTTCTGCAGAAGAACGGGGTTCCAGAGCATCAAATGGAATCAGAGTTAGCAAAAACATTTCTGCCCCCCGGAAGGACTGATTGCTGCTGAAGTTGGTGTCAGGTTTTGTTATTTAGTAATCCACAAACGTGCACGCCAATCGTTTCTAGTCATGTAGCAAACAGCGCCATCTCCTGGTGAACCCATGTCAATCTTTTGTTAACTTCATAAGGACTCAAAGTGATGCAGCACTCTTACATTTCTCCATCACTCTTTTTCAGAAATGTTCAGCATTTCTGCAGCAACCGTGGGGGCACTGCCATCCAGTAAGCAGCAGCAAAGATGCATTCTGGGAGTTCCTGGTTGTGACTGCAGGACGGGGCCCGGTGCTGCTGTGTCCGGTCCTGGGATGAAGGCGTGTCTCCCTCAGACCAGTTGCAGAGTTGGACAGCTGCGACTCTTCACCACTTCAGGCAGAAACGCGCTGGACTTCTGACCGCAGAGAGCTGGCGGCGCCTCTGCGCCCCTGAAAGCAAATCACATGAAATCCAGTTCCACCAGCGCGTCCACATTCTCGCACTTTCTGCTCTAAAAGAGCTGAGCTGGGTCATCTTCCTCTGCAGCTGCAGAAAATCAGAACCAGAACCACGGATCCAGCTTCTGCACGTGTGTTGTCTTAACAGAACCCTTTGACCTCCTGCTCAACTAAAGGGGGGAGCAACATGTTGAAGATGTGTTTTTTAAAGGCGAGGCGATAGGCAAGGGAAGAAAAACTCACTGATCTTTTCTTTGGATGAGTAGTTAAAGCATTCAAGGACGTTATTTTTATTTTCCTCTTCTCAGTCACTCTCCACTCAGCATTTATTCAAGACGATAACTTCTACATGGAATTAAACACGTGCCTCTTCCAAACATGCTGCTGTCGGTCTTCAGACTAACGGAGGACTTGAATTAATGAACTGTTGGACAGTACCTCTCATCTCCTTCTGCTGCTGCAGGACGCCCCAAACCATCCAGGCTGTCCCTCCAGATCTCAGCAGTCACACTCACCTGATGAACACACCTGTCATTACTACATCGGGCTCCTCTTGAATGTCCTCAGTCCATCTTCCAAACCATCTACCTGGGGATAGCACTGGCAGAGGCTCCACGCCGTCCCGGCGCACACCATGCAGACGCCCAGAACGCACATGGTAACGTAGACGTGAGGCTGCTCCTGCGTCATGATGAAGAGGCCCATCGCCACCACACCCAGACCAGCCACGATCAGCCCGTACCTGTACGGCTTCCCCTCCGCCATGGCTGCCTGCTGTTTGAGTGAGGCGAGGGCACAGAGCGCTTCAAGGTGAAGAAGGTTCCACTCTGCTGCTCATTACAGCCTGCAGACAAACTGCAGGTCAGGTATACAATGTCAGCTGTAACCCAGCAGGTCACCTTGATTCAGGCTGCTGGCCAAAAGGAGAGCTGAGCTTTGAGTTCACAGCGTTTTGTTCTTCACTTTCCTGGCTCTTATGGGATCTCATCCAACCGTCCACTGTCACAGCTGCTCACTACGGCGGGTTTGCATGGCTGCCCCTCCACAGCTCGATGCTAGACGCTGGAAGCTAAGCGGTAAATAACAGGCCTGTTAGCATTCTGCTGTCGCTGCCTGAGGCACTTTGTAGTGAAATGAGCTACAGGCATGAACAGTGTGTTTGAAGACCAAAGCAGACTAATAAAACACCTGGATTATCTATACGACACATAGACTGGTGACCGGCAGAGGATTTGTGGACACGAACCTTACTCTGAGGAAAGACAACAGTCCTGAAGGGAACCTTCTCAAACTTAGGACTCAGTGTCTTAAGAAGTTCTCACCAAAGCAAACAGACGAGTCTCCAGGACCCTCTTTGTTTATCGTTTTCCTCTGCATTTTCACTCCATCGCTGCAGCTTTAAATAGGTCTGTTCGGATTCTCCCAGTTTGTGCCAAAAAAGCAAAGAGTAGCGTCTTGCACATTCATATTCCCACAGGCCAAATTATGTGGAAAGGATCACAGACAGGAGAAGCTGAGGAAACTCCTCTGTTGGGAGCCACCACACGTTGGCTTTGGCTACCGCGGTTGCACATCTCAGCTCAGAAACACATTGAGAAAATTACTGCAGCCTCCTGATTTTTGTCTACTCATCCAGCAGAAGGAAACCTCTGAATTCTACTGAGTGATGCTGACGTTTGTCTACATTTAACCTCTTTGCATCCACTGACTAGGACAGCCAAGCTGGTTTGATAAAAGAGACCTCTTCACACCCTCAGTCAGTTACACATTTAAGAGTCTTTTATTTCTTCACTTCTGCAACAACAACACGTCGGTAGCTTTTAATGTAATGGACACAAAAGTCTGTTCTTTTTTTCTTGATACATGCTTGGCTTTTTGTTATAAAGTTCTTTAAGAAAATAATTTCTTGTTGCCTCATAGAAAAGTTTCATTTCTTGTTTGGTTTTGGTTAACAAGTGTTTTTGCTTTCATTCTGTAATAACTGATTGACTAGTTTTCTTTGGGAATGTAGTGTGGGCCGGGTCTTACAGCCCTCATGGGTCCCACAGGCATCAGCTGATCCCGCTCCTCCCGGACGGAATAGGCACAACGGAGAAGTACTCGTGTTCTGAACTCCAATCCTTGTGGTTTCAGGCTCTGCCGTCTTTTTTCTGCTCCTGCTGCAGCACACGGCGAGCACGGTGGCGTCTTTCCAGCTCGGCTCTGAGGACCACAGGCACTGATGTGAGTGAGGCTGTCCGGCGGGGGCTAAAGCTGCCCCCTTTGCTCCTGGCTCTTCATCACCGTGTCGTAGGAGGGAGGCGGCTCCATGGTCCAGGGCGGCGGCGTGCACGGTAGCGGAGGCTCGGGCTCTGGGGGCTCTTCAACGGAGTCAGACGACATCTCCCGTCGGATGCGGTCCAACCTCCTGACAGGCGGAGGACAGACAGGACATGAACCATGGTTCTTCAGAATAAACTATCATGTGTTCAGACCAAACAAGACCTGAAAAGCCAACAGAGGACATTTTCAAATGTGAAACAGGATGACAGTCGTCCTTTTAGATGCTGCTCAGCTCTCTTGAAGGAGAATCCTAGCAGCTTTACTGTAGGCAGCTGAAACTGTCCCTCATCTTTCTTTCTTTGGAGGATGGGACTGAACTGCAGAAGCCATCCCATAATTTCTGTTTCTTCAGGATGCTGTCACTGAAGTTTGCAGACCTATTGGGCCTAATGTGGAGGCACCGACTCCGTTCCAGAACCTGAAAGTCTTAAGCCAAAGCAAACCAGTTGCTGCTCGCAACTGATGACAAAAGGGACATGTGATCGATCACGTGGCGCCAGACTCGATCGATCGGTATCAGATGTCGTCTCCCGATCAGAGATCAGATTTAAATATTTATCATTTTGATTATTTTACGAGGTGGGATTATATAAGTTCGCTTCCTTCCACTCCCTTTCAAGCAATATTTATTAATATGTCTAATTATCCTAAGTTTGAACAACAAAAAAAGTTTGGGTTTTTGTTTCTTTGCGATGAGAACGGCGCTCTCCTGCTGCCGACAGAGAGACGGCAGTGAGGCGGCTGCAGAGTGCAGGCCCGGAATAAAAGGCCTAAATAAATCCTAAATCTCTCAAAAACAACCAGCACTAATGAACGCTTCCATTAATATGATTTAGACATGAAAACTCATCACATTCATGCTACAACAACAATCATGGAAGTTTGTTTTTCATTTTTAATGGAGATGTGATTCACATCTGATCAAAAATGTTCTCAAGAACCTGAAACTACAGCCCCCAAACTTTCTCACATGACCAATTATCACCTGTTTTTATATAGTTTTTTCTAGTTAATAATTGCACTATTTTCTCTTGTTGTTGGCTGCAGTCACACCTTAAGGTGGGTTGTTCAGTTCCACTTCATTTGCCGGGTTGTTTGTGTTTGTTGCGGTCACTGTCATGTGGAGCTGTACCTGTATCTGCCTGCAGTGGCCTAAAGATGGAGCCAAACGGTGAAGTGGGTTCTACCACTACCTGGACTCCATGGGGGAGGTGTTTCTGTTCATGTTTTGGTTTCAACCCCCAATAACCAGTAATGTTTGTTCAGTTGGACTTTGTGGGTTTTGTCTGGCATTAAAAGGATTTATGTTTGGACTAACTACCTGTGCTTTTAGACTGACGATTGCCTGGTCCATCACAGAGCTACAGCACAGAAGTGTGTCTGTTGAAGTGTTAAATGATGAAAGCAGGTGAATAAATCAAAAATGGGGGGGGGGTCTGTTAATCAAATTTGTTTGTTTTCTTTTTAAATGTTTTACAAAAGTATCTGTCTGGGACTCGGTAATAAAAATCAAACGACTTGGAACAAGATCGGAGCCAAAAACCACCCGATTGGAACATTTGGATTTGATTTGATTTGATTTATTTCAAGCAGTAACTGTAGTCAATACAATTTTTAAAAAATCACACTCAATCTCATGACAGAAAGACATCGGAAACTGATGAGGAAACTTTTGAAGGAGGTCATTTTTGGGTCCCTGCAGACTCACATACTAAACTCCCCATGGATCCCAGTACTTTTAAAACAGAATTTTTTTTCAGTTAATTGGTTGAGTGCTATAAAGCACTCACCCGTTGTTTTCCTGTTTCTCTTTATTCTTTATCATAGTATCTGCCGTCTTTTTATGCCGCTTAACTCTGTCTACAATATTTCTGCTATTTTAACCATACAACTATTAAATGTAGCTATTTCAGCTTTTTCCAGCTATGACATTAGGTCCTTTAAAACTTGAACTTTTCAAGATATTCCAGGATTTTTGCCTCCATTAACATACATGGAGCTGCATGGTGGTGCCGTGGTTCGCGCTCTTGCCTCAGAACACCAATGGGGGACCTTTCTGTGTGGAGTTTGCATGTTCTCCCCGTGTATGCATGGGTTCTCTCCGGGGTTTCCGGCTTCCTCCCACCATCCAAAAACATGCTTCATAGATTGAATATAGTCACTCTAAACTCTTTATAGGTGTGAATGTGAGAGTGAATGGGTGTGTGACTGTGGCCCTGCAACAGACTGGCGACCTGTCCAGGATGTCCCCTGCCTTCGCCCACAAGTGGCCAGGATAGGCTCCAGCAGCCCTGTGACCCCGAAAGGGAATAAACGGAAGAAGATGATTGAATGAATGAATGAATGAATGAATGAATGTATGAATGAATGAAATAAATGGGGAATCTTTGGTGCAGAAGCTCACTGTTTTGAGACCCAGCGCCAGATTTTTCACAAAAATATCTTTTTTTGTTATTGTGCTGTTTTCACTTTATTTATGGTCAACTTTGATAATTTCTTTATTTATTTGTTTCTTTTTTGCCAATTATTACCCTTTCAGTTTCATTTTCCTTCAGCAATAAAGCATTCAACCCCATTTTCTTCTGGAAATGCAGCTCCTTCTAGTTCTAACAGTTTTTAAAGGTTTTAACTGCCTTGAAGTCCACAAAGAAACTGTCCAGACAGCAGCTTAAAGTTTCTGAATCCATTTCCATCCAGTTTAGTCTCTTTCCATCATCAGCTCAACGTCTTCCTTTTTTTTTTAAGGAACTGAAACATATACGACAAACATTCAAGGCTTTCCATGCAGCACATTACTTCTATTCAGGAATCGCTGTAAATCTAATCCTCTTTTCTCAAACCAACATGTTTTCTGTTGTCTGCAAGCAGGTTTGAAAATCTGATCTTGTTCTTGGGGGTCTTTTTTCCGCTTTGCTGGATAATGAGCAGAGCCATCGTAGATGACCTCTGTCAGTTCTGTGCAGGAGCAAGACGTTTTCAGCATGACCTTCTCCAAAGATCTACTCTCTGAACACGTCTCATTGGCTTCTCTGGCTGCACAGGAAATACACTCCAATAGATGTGCTTCAAATAAGACCCTTTTCTGCCATGTTCTAGTATCTTTCTGCAAAGTTGCAGGGAAGCAGGAAGCAGAGCCAGCATGATTTATGGAGCCAGTCTATTGTTCTCTGTGCCAGGGCTTCCCTCTCCGCAGGCTGGCACTCAGCTGCACTACTTCAGCAAGGCTGTGTGGACGTAACAGTTTGGAAACATTGCTTTTGCTTTTATAATACTAATATAAGGCTGTTGGGAGTTTTGTGCCTAAAGCTTCTGATTGAGCAGTAACAGTTTTTTCTGTGTCGCTCTCTATTTGATAACAGCAATGTGGGCAACAACAGGGGGATCACCATGTGACGTTTTCCATAAAAGCCGAAGTTTTAGTCAGTTTGAGCAAATGAATGTGTTTTTAAAGCCCTCGAGGACACAATCCCAAGAAATACATTTGGTAAGAAAAAGGATTTTCTTCCTCTTCTAAAGAGAATGGAACCAAAACTGGGACTAAAAATACCCGCAAAGTTTTTAAAACAATGAGACTACAGTGGAGCTGTACTCCAATGATGTAGCTCCACTCCAATGAAAATCCAGTTTTTGGTGTTTTTCAAAGGTTCTTTTAGCATTTTTCTCATGTTGGAGGAAACATTTAAAGAAAATCAAGATTACAATGGCATTTCTGAGTATTTCTTTATTTGAGTTGTTGTGAATCAGGAGCAAATGAAAAAATTTAATTTGAGAAGATTGTACTTGTTACGTAAAATCTACAGTCAGCGTGCTACAAGCTCCCTGTTCTGCTCCATTCTGATCATCCACTGTCAGACAAATAGATCCATGAACGTCTGGGTTTTCCTCTGAGCTGGAATCTGGATCTAAACTGTACGGCTGGATCGCTCTGGTGTTGCTCACCGTTTTTGTGGCATCAGTATTGTTCGGTTGGTGGAGTAAGGGGCAGTAAGCTAGTGGCAGAGAACATAAACAAAGGGATGATGGGAAATGAAAGCAGGCTTACTCCGTGGCAACAGTCCCACCCACAACTCAGAAGTGAATTTCTGATGAACTCCTGCCGCTCTACAGAAACTATGAAAACAATACAGGTTTTAGATTTGGGCTAAAAACTACACAATAATGATTAAAAGACCACTGGAAATATGTTTAAAACAGATCAAAAGATGATTGGAGTGTTATTTTAAAGGTCAATTTGGGAGAAAGCCTTTTAGCTCAAACTTCTCAGACAAATAGTCAAGCATGGTGGAGGAGGTACTGTAATTTGGGTTTGTTCAGGACCCCCATGACTTGAATGCTTTGGGGTTAAAGCTAACATGGAACTTTAAACCAACTTGGACTTAAATCCCTTTTTGAAACTGTTTGAGCTCCCTCTTAAACAAGGGGGGGGGGTATTTAAAAAGAAGAAAAATGTTCCCCATTATCCCCCATTTACTTTATAAGTGTGATGTCAAGTCTCCAAACCAAGGAGCCGCTCTTCCTATTAAAGTTCGCTTCAGGCCAAAAATTGTTTCTAGTTGGCTTCAGTGTAGGAATGAAAGAGATTCAGCTGAAAGAGGGGTATTTTTGAGATATTTTGGGGTAAAACCAATCAACTTGTGAGGCTGTGAGAGTAAATGTTTTGGTGGTTCTAATTGTTTCTTGTTGGGTGGGATCCATCTGCTGAGAGCAGTTCCAGCTGCACAGACCACTCAAGGTCTAATCATGCATTCATAATTAATGCGGAAGCTGAGGAGGCTGAACATGTTCCACATGCATGCTGACTGCAGCGCTCCGAGGCTCAGCAGAGAGCACATCACCACGTGACAGTTCACCTTATGACAACAACCGACGCGCATGCAGGTTTGTGTACCTCTGGATGGCCTGGGCTTGCTGTGGGTTGAAGCGCGTGCCCGTGCGGGGGTGCAGGAGAAAGTGTCCTGGCACCGCCGCCTGGAGGTTCTTCATGGCCAAACACAGTCCAGCGATAAACAGGGCCAAGCCCACCACGCCCAGAGAGACTCCGAGCAGAAACAGCACTATCTGAAGGGGGCTGACAATGAAGATCAGGACCCCTCCCGCAGTCATCAGCAGCATGCCCACGCACAGCAGCGTGCGGTGATGGGCCGACATGCCTGGAGGGCTCCTCCAGCTGCAGATGCTGGAGTCCGGGTGGAGAACTGCAGATGCAGACGGGAGGGAAGCTCAGAGAGCAGCAAACTCCGGGAGCACGGATGAGAGCAACACGTAAAGCCAACGCGCGCGCACTGCCACGACCCCCCCCCCCCCCCCCCCCACACACACACACACACCTTGAGGAAATCTCAGCAAGCAGCAACTTTCAGCATTGCTCCCGCCTCTGGATCCCCACGTGTAGCTCGCCAGGCGTATTCACGGAAATCCGACTATTCGGGTCCGTCTGTGCGGCACGCAAGCCCCGCGCGCTCCGGTCCCGATGTGCCCTGCTGCCACTTTGCCTTCTGCCCCAGCTGGACACTCATTTCCGGCTGTGGAGGAGAGATGAGGCCACATCGATAGGAGTGGATGTTCCTTGTGGGTGAGCACTTCCTCTGACAGCGGCGGCGGGTCGCGCGCAGCAAGGAAGTGCGTTTTTTTCATGATGAGGAAGGATTTTAGTGACGAGGAACGGAGGGCTGGGCGGTCTGAGCTCTGTCATTCTGCATCTGTTTACATGCAGACTCAGCTCAGAGCTACTGGGGGAGGCAGGAGCCCCTCTGCGGAGGAACGGCCTCATTAAAACAGGCTCCAGAACGCGCGGTGGGTCATGGCTCCTGTCCATTTGGCCCCATCTCTTCTGGGATTCTCTTTTCTGTTGCATGAAGCTGAGAGTCTGTGGCTCCACTCTTTGCCATCATCAGTCCATCCAAACCAACATGTTGCATCAATAAACTTTTGTTGCTTTTTCCAGAATCTTCCCCTTAACTGCATCCCAAACAAGAACCACGTGATGGTTTTGTCACAGAGAATGCTCCAGGATTCATCATTAGCTCATTCTCTGAAGACCAGAGGAGGTGTAAACGACACTACATTGTGAACATGTAGGTGTTTGTTGCATGTCAGATAGATGAAGGAAACATCAACAAACGTCCACCAACAGTTGGGAAGACTCACTGGGGACATGGTGTTGGGTGGGGGACGGATGTCCCTGTCAGGGCAAATGCAGAAACACCACAAAGGGATCAATGAGACTACAGTGCGACTCTGTCTGAGGTTCTTGTCAGTAAGGCATACTACTGTAGAGGTACATCTTCTGAATTTTACATTTGACATCAGTGTTGCCCCCAAAGAGGAACCCATGTTTGGTTCTCAGTTGGTTCTTTTTCCTCTGCTTCAAACTGTTCCATTGCTCTGTGTTACCCATGATTTTTCTTAGTCTTATCTCTTGTGCTATCTTAAGGGGTCCAGATGACCCCACCCTTCCATTGACGTGTTCTCCCTACCATGACAGAGGTGGATAAAGGTGGAGAGGATTTCATGTCATCCATGGACACCAGTGAAGATCACAAATCATTGAAGAAAAAAGGTTCAGTGCACTGTCTAGTGGGTCTAGATGACCCCACTTCCAAAGTTAAAGTGTCTAGGATAACACAAGGGTTAACTGTATTTCTCTTCCTTTTGTTAACATAAAACATAAAAAAAAACTAAACCAGAAAAGTGCTAAAGTGGAGACAGTTGACCCCTTTTTAAAGTCAGTCTTACCAAAATGCAAAATCTCTGTGACAGACGTGACTCGTTCATTGTATACCTCGCTTCTGCTGAAGCCAACCCAGCTACTGTTGTAGCTGGGTTGGCTTCAGCAACTCCAGGATCCTGACAGGTATTCGGCAGGTTCTGAAAATGGATGGGAGGACGGACAGATGGATAGATGGACAAAATAATCTGCTGCTTTTATCATCATTCTCATTGGTGGGGGTGTAAAAAATACAATATCATGTGTCCAGTTGACATGTTGCAAAACAAGCAGAAAAATAGAAAAGATTAAGGGATGTTCACAGGCTGTTGTGGAAACGTGGTGCAGTGATGTTAAACCTCCAGCTCCATCTGTCTCCATAAGGTATGCAGCGTCTCCGTCAGTCTGGGAGTTCCGGTCCTTGTTAGGACAGGCTCTCACTCATCTCTGCCCAGGGCCTTTTGCTCCCTGATCGCTTTGAGGCCATACATGGTTCCTGGATCAGACGGCACCTTCTTTCTTGGTTCAAACTAAATCATAGCACGAAGATGAAGTCTCTGCTTTGACCTTTTTCCAATCAAATGTCAGACACAGTCCTGCAGCTCCCTTTTATTATAGAAAGTTCAGTACACTAGTCAACATCCTGTACATTGACTTTGCCATTAATAAAGCTGCCCGTCACACATGCATGCGTATGTCGATATAATGCAAAGACCTTTGGTTCTCGTGATTCATCTTTGAGTCAGTTGTGCTTCTGCTGTGAAAATTCAAAGTAGGTGCCGAATAACATGAGCCTGCAAACTTCCTGAAGACATAGAAATGTTTCTTCAACACACCAATAATGATTAAAAAAAAAACTACCTGCATCAGTCTGGAACGGGCTCAGAGAGATGAGAGGCTCCTGAGGAGATTATTGTTGATCACTGCAGAGTCACGGTTTGGCTTCAGCAGCTGCTCCCTCAGTGGTGGAAGCTGATCACATGACACACCCTTCTCTTGCTCTGAACCCAATGGAAGATCCAGTCCATTTGTTTTTAAATTCTATCATTTCCTTGGGGAAACAGCAGGAATCAGAGAACCACGCAGGTTAAAACTCAGCAAGTCTGGGAAGTGAAGTCAATTCTGGGGAGGGGTGGTGGTGGTGTTGTGACATCCTTTCAGGCTCCACAGGTTTCATGGAGCTCCAGGTGAATGTCCCAAACTGTGATGGAGAACAATGACCATCTGTCTTCCCTCCATTTCCAATTGAATACAGCAAACAAGGGATTTTGTAATAAATGAGTGAAACAGATCCTTAAACTGCTTTTCTGAGGAGCACATGCAGATTAACAGCTTCGTCTTTTTTCCTTTATCTCAGGAGTGTTTCATTCAAATCAAAAGTACTGAAGTGAAGCTGCTGCCTACTAGTCTTCTGGGAAGCCAAAGACCTCCAATCTTTGTTTTGGTCCTGTAGACTCATCCAAAATGTATTACTTAGCTCTGCTCTACATGTTAATGGAATTAATGGTTAGAATGACCGCACCTCCCGTTTTCTAAGGCGGAAAATCTGAAAGCTGACATCACAATTCTACTAATATTGGGTCAGTCCTGTGCAGTTAGCTTCCAGAATGAAGCACTTTAAAAAGCAAAACTGAGTGGAACAGAACGCAGGTTCATTCGTTAATGCCTCTGTTGGTGCCCTGCACAGGTATTTGGTCCAGATTCAAAATAAAAGCAACACATATGTTCACCAAAAATCCTTTGTCACTAAACATGTCTGATGGTTCATTTTATCCAGAGTTGAACAGCAAACAGTAACATGTACTCGGTTACATTCTTTTAAGTACATTCTTGTCAAAATGAGAGTCCTGAGAGTAGTTTTCCCTCCAGTAGATTTGTGATGGAAAAACTTCTCCTACTTATTGGGTACATCTTCTATTTTTTCATGTAATATTTGAAACAGAAATGGACTGATTGCTGAATAAAAATCCTACGAAAGTTATTTTCAAAGGGTCAATATTATGCTTTTCTTAAGCCTTTTATAGCAAACTATATCCATATATGATAATATATTACCTTTGGAACACAAAGAATGTTTTGTTTTAATGAAATATGAGTTGTTACTATGCTGAGCTTTTTTCCAACCTGGAAGAAAGACGACTTGATCTCTGAGGCCCCGCCTATCACTCCCTTTGGGTGCCGCCCATTTTATGATGTCATCCTAGAGTCAGCCCCTGCAGCGTGTCTGCATTTCGCCCACAAAAACAAACAACATCCGAACTTTTGCAAAGATAAATGTGCTTATTTCGCAGAGAAAATTAAAGCGTTTAGCTGATCATCGCTAGCTCTGAGAAAGTGTGTGTTTGTGTTAGCCGGGGGTCGGGGCTTGCAGCGCAGACTCTTCCTTAGAAATGCATGAATGGATCAAAATACCATTTTGGGACTGTTTACAGTGAGGAATAAACATTATAATACTCTGAAAAGCTGGCCCTTTGATAAGTTAACTCATCATTGTATTTCATGATTTAGAAATCCCAGAATTGGGCCTTGTATTTTTATCTGCCTAATTCATGACGGCAGTGATCCCGACCCATTTGGAATTCATCTGGATTTTTAGTCATACATTTAAAACAACTTTTATTTTGGTCTGGGTTGGGGATTTTTCACTTTTATTTACCGTATTTTCCGGACTATAAGTCGCCCTTTTTTTCATAGTTTGGCAAGGGGTGCGACTTATATTAGAAATAAATTGAAATAAATCCATTGTTAACCCTCCTGTTATGTTCATTTGTGAGGAACAGAGATGATGTTCCTGGGTCAATTTGATGTATGAGGTATGTTAAGTGTTAAGAGTATGTTAAGTGTCTCAGAGAATCAGGAAACTTTTTTTACAGTCAGATCTTGAAGGCTAACAACATAATATTCTATTTTCCAATGATTTCATAGATTCAGAAATGCAATAAAAATGACAACTGTTTCTACAAATACAGGATGAAAACAGAGTATTAGTTGGCCAATGATGCTTCATGACAGGAATAAATAAATATGTAGTAAGTAGTAATGAGAAAGAATTACTGTGAAATTATGAGATAAACAGTCTGCTATGATTGTGTCATATGAGGTTGTGCAAGTTATTAGTTCTTGGTCTCAGATTTTGTCAAATAAATTTCCCGTCAAAATGCGACTTATAGTCCAGTGCAACTTATCTGTGTTTTTTTCTACTTTATAATGCATTTTTGGGCTGGTGCGACTTATACTCCGCAGCGACTTATAGTCCGGAAAATACGGTAGTCTTTTTGAAGTAATCAGGACGTTTGCTTCCTTCCCGTAATCATTATTTAGTAGTAACATTACTTTTACTTGAAGCCTGCCAGCTCTCATATTTGTATGTTTTCCCCAAAGATGAATGTACCCAAGAGTGTAGGGATTTACCTGACAGGTGCCTGAAAGCCTTCAAACGCAGCTCTAAGATTTCACTGACCTCACTGAGCATGCTCCAAGTTCTCTCAAGATTTCTTGGAGCAGAGATTTACAAATGAGGCTCATGATGTGAGGATGTGATGGGACAAACTAAAGTACCCAAAGCAAACGCCAACATTATGGTCAACTTTACATCTTCAGTACAACCTACTACGCAAAGTGCAGCTACGTGTTTGCAACGTTACAGACCAGCAGTGTTTCGACGTTTTCATCCCTTTAACTTGTTCCTGATTGTTTTCTAAGCTGCCTATCCGCTGAAATCCTCGTTTGTCTCACACAGGGTTGTTGTCAATGTCTGTCTTAGCGATGAACACCTGGACGGAATTTGCAGGAAAACATGCAAGAACGGAGAAGTGAACATGCCCAGTGTAAAGAATAAAACTGCTGTGCAGACTACTGGCCCTCTGTCATCTGACCCGATGCACAGAAACAGTGAGAAGCCATTTTCATTCAGTCACACCTCAAAGCTGATTTCTCTGGATTGTCCGAACAAAGGTTCTGTTGCCAGGTGTGTGTCTGAGTATGCCCGCCGTAGGTGTGTAGAGCTGCATGTGGTCTTAATGGCAACTTCATAGGGAGGTGGAGGTCCCAGCCAGAGAGCAGGGTGGGGCGTTGGACTAAAACCGGCGGAGTCCATGGGGGGATAATCAAAATCCTCTCCACCCCTCCTGTGGTGCTCCATTGTCCTGCACACAAGTTAGACACCAGTGGGAAAGCAGTTGGAGCAGTTCTGCTATCTTGACTTATTAAGGGATTTATTTTCCCAAACATTTCCTAAAGCAGAGGAGCATAAAGGAAACCATGACGAGGCAGAAGGAAGGAGCAACAGGTTCTAAAATGACGCAGAATGAAAGCAGAAACACAGAAAAAGATGGTAAACAGCAAAAGTAAGGAACAACACAAACCTGGACAGGGACCACCTAAACTGAGTTGTGAGTGAAAAAAAGAGAAGCCAAATGTTAACCTCAACAAAAAAAGACAGAAAAAAAACCCGTTGGAGTCAGCCATGCTCTAATGCGGATGAAAATCCACCTGTCTCTGAAATATCTCTCATTATAGAAATGTATTCCTTCGTGTCAGCCTAAAAAAACAGCAAAATGAGGGACTAGGAGATTTTTAGGATGAGTTTTCTAAGCATTTCAGTTGAATTTGACTCCAGTCTATAGGGAGACTGGAACACTTCTCTTTGGATTTAAACAGCACAACAAAAGAGCTTGTGTTTGAGTCTATGCTCTGTAGTCCATGAGTGACTAACATTTCTTTCTTCACTCAAAGGAAAATGTTTTCCAAGGCAGAGGCAGTTTCTCTGAAGTCTGTGCTGATGCTGAAAGCAGTTCTTTTGTATTTTTGAAAGATTTGAACGCCTTTCTGAAGACTTCTTTATTTGCTGCAAAGAAAAGATTTGATATTAACAGATTTTGGTCTGTTGATTGATGAGAGCTGAAGAATTTACTAATCCACTGACTTCAGCCAGATGAACAGGTTCAGCGTCAGGAAACATGAGGATGTGCAGTTTGCATTCGTGCCTGAGCAGTGACTCATGAAAAGCCTCATAAAGCACTTTAGTGCTGGGGTCAAATTAACCAACCTGATAATAAGGAAAAAATGTAAATGATTCATAACAGAAATCTGGCACATTTTTATCTGCACGCCAAATTATTTGACTTCTTTAGGTGCATCACTGACAAGGACAAACTGACCGACAGGGAAACGTCTACTGTTTTCCTGTAATCCCAAATCTTTCTTGGCCACTTCTATTCGTTTTTTTCTCACAACATTTAAAACGACTGACATCTGTAGCTTTTTTAACTTTACCCACCTGGGCAGAAACACAGACTGGGACTCTGGAAACCGGTTTCCTGGGGGGGAAAAGAGGGCCTGGCCGTTATACGGGTAATGAGGACATTCTGGATCAAACTCCTGATGGTTGTAGTTTGCAGCATTTTTGTTGTTCATGGCCCAAAATAACCCGAGGATGAGCATGAGGACCCCCAAAACCACACAGCAAAGGGAAAAAGCCTGCAGGCGGTTCTGCTGGGAGACCATGAAGGCTGTGGAGCCCCCGGTTGCGATGAGGAAGGATCCGATGAAGATTGCTCCATGATGCAGGGAAGGCATCCTCCTCCAGCACTCTCAGATGTTACTGCCGTACCCAGCTGGATGGTGCCACTCTCCTGTAGACACTAACATACAAATCGCTCCCCATATAGACCAAAAGTCAAACTAATGATCAGATCCTACAACCAGTAATTCCTCGCAGAAATTGGGTTTGCTTCCCATCGTTCCCAATCACATTCCTGATCGAATTCCCCTTATCCTCGAGTCCTGATGTCAGTCCTTGAGGTCCCGTCCAAAAGTCTGAGAACGGATGCTTTGTTGGGGAAAAAGAAGGAAGGCTTTATCGTCCTCCAGGCCGGAGTGGAGAAGCTGCGTGTTTATCATCAAGGAAGATGGACAAGAGGACAGCAGAGCCCATTAAGAAATCTTTAGTGGCGCCCCACCCTCTCTGTGTCTAATGTGTTCGGAGGGTACCACTTTAGAGTGTGTGTGTGTGTGTGCGTGCATGCGTGTGTGTGTGCATGCGTGTGTGTGGAGGAGGGAGAGGAGAGAGCAGGGATGTTTGTCAAAGCAATTTCTCTGAGCATTTATGGACAAACTAGACACAAGCGCCGACATTTCTGCCTGCATTTGTCAGACAGTTTGAACAAATGTCATTGATTGGTTTATCATCAGAAAGGATTTCATGCTATTCCTGGCATTCTCATTCCGGTCTGAAAGGCTGTGAATGTGGAGCAGTTTTCAGATGGGAGGCTGCTCAGGGAAGCCCAGAGATGTGAGGGACTGAAGGATTGTACAGAGCTCTTCATTTGGTTCTTGTTGATATGGAGCTAGATCCACTCCAGTCAAAAGTAAAATAGAATAGAAAAGCCTTTAATGTCACTAACAGATGCTGTTTTTAGCCTGTGTTGTTCTAGGACATAGTTTCTGCAGAGCAGCAGGACTTCATCAGAAATTCACCTCTGAGTTGTGGGCAGGACTGCTGGTGCAGAGTGAATCTGTGTTCATTTCCCATCATCCATCTGTTTACACTCTCTCCCACTAGCTTACAGCCCCTCACAACCATTGACAGTCAATGGGAATTGGACTGCGGGACCCCTCCCTTCTTGTCTTCCAAACAGGAAGTACCCGCTGGTCCCAAAAGGCAGAAATCCTGTAGACTTCTATAGAGAAATATTGGTAAGAAGAAATATTTTTGATTTCATACCTTCTTTTAACCATCTTCTTGATAATCCTCATTTTTTCCTATTTTTGCTGTAGCACAAGTTATAAAAGTTAAAAAGTGACCAATCAGATGCCTCAATATAACTAGATGGCCTCGCACATCGGAAGCGCTTGATTGGCAGATTCTTCCTTGGCCACTTTCAGTAGAAGGGGTGTGGCCTTCTAACGTGATCATTCCTGATTAGAGAGAGTGGTTGCCATAGAAATGTAGACGGACCAATCACGGCTTACTGAGGACATCTGGTTCCAACATATCACCGACAAATGGCGACTGGATTGACTTCAATTCGTTAAAACTGGAATCAAGGTATTTTCTATGGATGATGTCACACTTGATTGTCCAGTTTTATATTATACAGTCAATGCTCACAACTCCAGCCTAATGTTGCCGCTGCAACAAAAGTGGTAGCAATATCAGAGCTATCCAGCCATACAGTTTATACCCAGATTCCAGCTCAAAGCAGGAAAACAAAGACGTTCATGGATCTATTTATCTTACAGTGGATGCATCAGAATAGAGCACGGAGACTTTGGCCTGGTGATTGTACTTTTTTTTATTAATATTGATAATTTATAAATGTCCATTATAACTGATCACAATAAAATTTCCTGCCTCATCCTAAAATCCAAACCTTCCACCTGTTATCTCGATCCCCTCCCTTAGCCTGTCTCCCATCTCTCCTTCCACTTATTTCCGCCATTATTCACTCCTCACTACCATCTGGTATTGTCCTATCACTTTTTAGAATGGCAGCTGTTGAACAAATCCTGAAAAATCCGGTTCAGTTCCCCATTTATTCAGTAATCCCCATCCAATTTCTAGCCTTCCCTTCATTTCCAGAATTCTAGAGAAAATAGTCGCCTCCCAACTTTATGATCACTTTAAAGCAGTGTTTTTCAACCAGTGTGCCGTGGGAGATGGTCAAGTGTGCCGTGGTAAATTGCCCTCATTAACTGATCTAGAAATATTTTCCATCTCCAGGATATCAGCTTTGTGTTCATCCAAACATCATCCAAACCCTGATAAAACAATGAGTAGTTAGGAATATGAAAGATCATAAAATAATTTTTTCTTTGTGTTTATTTGATTCTATTAAAGACATTTTGATAAGAATGACGGTACCGCGATTTAGCCGCAGCTTCAGCTGTTTTCTGAAAAGTCCCGCCCCTTTAACTGTCTCCACCAATCATTCCTGAAGGCTTAATCACATGTCATCAGTCTGACCAATCAGAAGTGGTTAAAGTCTTCACTTCTTTGTTTAGATTTAGCTCATAAAGTCGCTCAGTTCCAACAAAAATACCAGCTAAAGCTCGTCTTTAGCTGTGTCGTTTTCCACAGAATCCGGTGTCAGACCGTGGAACAAGAGAACAAAACAATGAAGTTCAGAGACGCAAGTCTATCTGCGGTTGGCGGATTTTTGCACTACATCTCCCATGATGCATTGGTTTAAAGTGACAGCACAACGAGTCTCTCCTCTTAATGTCTTAAAAAAAACAACGAAAACACATCAAACAGTTTTTGAATCTTTTAACTTAACTTTTATTACATCTTTTAGAAAAAACAGCTGCAGCGTCCAACTTTTTCTGCCACAATTATCACAAAAATGCACGTGAGATCATGAAGGCACTGTAGATCAATACAGACTATGAGCTTTTCCTTTTTTATTTTTGGATGCTGGTGTGCCGCGGGATTTTTTTCAAGGTTAAAGTGTGCCGTAGCTCAAAAAAGGTTGAAAAACACTGCTTTAAACAAAATAATCTCCTGGAACCTTTTCAGACTGGTTTTTGCCCTCACGCAGCATTGAAACTGCCCTGCTGAAGATCACTAATGATCTTCTCATTGCAGCTGATTCTGGCCCCCTCACCGTTCCCAACCTCCTCGATCTGAGTGTGGCCTTTGATACCATTTCTCACTCCATCCTCCTCCAAATTCTCTCCTCCATCTCCATCCCCTCCACCCCCTCCGTTGGTTCCAATACAGCCTCTCAGAACCCAATTCGTTCAATTTAAATCATTGAAACCTCAGCCTTCTTCTGTCTCTTCTGGTGTGCCCCAAGGTTCTGTCCTTGGTCCTCTACTTTTTATTACCTATCTTCTAGGGGTGTGCCAAAATATCGATATGGTGATATATCGCGATATTTAGTCCCGCGATCGATTATCGATACGTCTTCATCAAGTATCGACCTTTTATTTACGTTGTAAACCCTGTAAAACATTATATTAACCATCCTTTGATAAGACAATTCCATGGAGGGCGATAGGGGGCGCTCGTTGCGAGACTGGCTGTTGCGGGCGGACGAAGAAGAACACACATTCAAACAAAGATGGCGGAGCGGCAAAACAATGAGAAGCGAGGGCAGCAAGTTAAAAGACGCGCCGGCAGCATTGAAGCTGCATCACCCGGAATTGTGTGAGAAAGCTGTGGCTGCTGCTGGCCTGAAGCCGACACAGACCGGCATGGATACCTTTTTCCAGACGAAGCTACCGCCGTCTTCTGAGGGACAGAGCAGCGGCAATAACAAACGGAAAACGGTCCCTGCAGCGCGGTGGAGAATGAGGGATTTGGGTTTTTATTGAATGCATTAGAGCCACGCTTTGACATTCCCTCTCGGAAATACTGAAAAAAGGATCCCTGCTCTGTACGTCCAGACCAGAGCTATGGCTGAGATGGAAACGGAACAAAAGAGAGGCATCCCTGCCCTTAGACCCTCCTTCTCCTCTAAGCAGCGGTAGACGAGCGGCGTCTTGATGCTAAAGCCTGTGGTTCTCCAGAAAAACATGAACATAAACATACATCGAATGCAGCTTTTCCCCAAACGTGTTGTTCACAAAGACGTTAACTTTTAGATACCCTTCAAGTTTTTTATGTATTTTATCTTATTTATTTTGAAAGCAGTTTATGTCTTAAATAACTTAAAGGAAAGTTCCTAGATACTTGATTTTTATTTTTCTGTGAGAATTATATTTTTGTTTACACCACATTTGCACAAAATGGTGTCATTTATTTTTTAACAAAGACAATATAATTTGTTCACAGAATTAATATCTGATTTACAGCTATTTTTTAAATTAAGCAATGGCTATGGTTTTGTTTTTCAAAAGTTGATACCAATAAGCTACTTGACTTATTCATTTTTTATCCTGTTTACAGCAATTTTGTACTAAATAATGGCACTGCTGTTCATGTTTACTATTGTTTAAACTGAATTTTACAGATATTTCCAAATGAAAATAGTCATTGTTTGTCAAAGACAGAGTATTACTGATTTCAGCAATGTTACACAAAAGTCTGTTATTCATTACACCAAATAGGACACAAGTTGTTAATTTTCATTGTGTTTAAAAAATAAAAAATAAATGGGGAAATATTTTCCAAAAAGCTGTTTTTAAAGTTCTTCTTTCTTAAAGTTTGATATATCGTGAGTTGTTAGAAACAAGATATATCGATTATCGCATTATCGCCATATCGTGATAGTATCGTTATCGTGAGCAATGTATCGCAAATCGTATCGTATCATGAGGTACCCATTGATTCCCAGCCCTACTATCTTCTACCCCTTGGCAATATTTTCCGTATATTTAAAATAAAGTTTAATTGTTTTGCAGATGACACACAGTTCTATGTATCTAGCAAGCCTGACTACTCTCTTCCACCTTCCGCCCTCCCCTCCTGTCTATCTGAAATCAAAAACTGGTTCACCTTAAACTCTCTGAAACTCAATAGTGATAAAACCGAACTACAACTTCTTGTCAGTTCCAAATCCACCCTACCAAAGCTACAAGTTTTATTCTTTCTATTGACTCATCTTCTGTCTCCCTCCCCACAGGTGAGTCTGGGTGTCATTCTGGATAGTTCATTATCTTTTCAGTCTCATATCAATAATATTGCTCAGTCTGCCCGTTTTTACTTACATTAATTGCCTATGCCCCTCCCTTACCGTCCACTCTGCTTCTATTCTGTTCCACAGTCTTGTCACTTCCTGCTTGGATTATTGTAATTCCCTCCTCTTTGGTCTCCCTCAAAAGACCCTCAATGAGCTTCAACTGGTCCAGAACTCAGCTGCCTGCATGATCTCCAGAACCTCCTCCTTCAGTCATATCACCCCAGTTCTCTACCAGCTGCACTGGCTTCCTATTACCTCCAGAATCAAATTCAAACTCCTGCTGTTCACCTTTAAGGCTCTCCATAGCCTGACTCCTCCTTAACTTATCTGAACTACTCCATATTAAACCGCCTCTTGTTCTCTTCGGTCCTCCTCTTCTGATCAGCTCTCTGTTCCTCCGGCCCAACTCATTACCAGGAAGCCGAGCCTTCAGCTTCAAACTCTGGAGTTCCTCACCTCCATAACATAGACTCTTTACAAACTTTCAAATCTAAACTCAAAACTCATCCTCTTATCCGTTTTTCCCTTTCGGAGTCACTGGGCTGCTGGAGCCTATCCCGGCCACTTGTGGGCGAAGGCAGGGGGCACCCTGGACAGATCGCCAGTCTGTCGCAGAGTAGAGGGTCCTGCAATCACACACCCATGCACTCTCACACTCACACCTAGGGACAGATTAGACTCTGCAGGGGTGTCAAACTCATTTTCACCGAGGGCCACATCAGCGCAGTGGTTGTCTTCAAAGGGCCAGATGTAACTTATACATGTAACTAAATGTAATGAAAAATAAATGTAACTACTCCTTAATGTTAAATAACTCATTTATTTATTTATTTATTATAACTCTTTAAAGTGACAATTCCAGTTGCATAGAAACATATGTTTGCTTGTTACTTTAGCATAAATCCTTTTACAGGTTAGGTTATATGGACAGTGTTTAAGTCCTAATGTTTAGTTGCCCAATCCGATATTTCAAGTCCGATTCCCCCTAGATATGAATAAATACACACCAATTTTTATTTTAAGAAATTAAAAACTTTTATGCTCTCGCGGGTAGAGCTGTGACGTGCCGGATTTTTGATCACTGCTGTGATGAACCACCAGTTAACCACAGCCACCACCACCCCCCAAAGAAAAAAAACACAAATTCCCCCCGGCGGCCGCATCAGAAATATATACAATTACAACATACTATTCTTTTTTAACAAATAACAGTAACAACTAACTACTACCTACCTAACTAATGAACTAACTATATGGGTGTTGTAGATTGACTGTGACTGTGTCAGCGCGCTGCGTCGTGTGAGGAAGGTGCGCACAAGTGTGTTGGGGGTGTGTGTTGATTCATCTGCAGTGGACCGCTCTCTAGCTGCAGGTGAGCCTTCACCTGTGCTCTCTGGTACAGAGATCTTCTCAGAGTATTATATATTGTCCAGTAATAAACAGACTGCAGACACTTTGTCTTAACATTTCTAGTAGCCATGAAGCCTGACACCCACGAAGAACGCAGGGCAGGAGGCTCCGCCTTTGTTTATACAGACATGTAACATTGCGCTGCACAAAATAGTTCCCAAACAAAACATGTAGTGGTATTCATGGAAATATAACAGTGTGTGTTTGAGTGAAGGAGAACAGTAATAACCCCGCAACATCCTCTGGTGGGTGGCCGTGTGGCGCACTCAAGAACGCACACAGCTTGTAACGGACATGAATACAATGGAAATTAATAATTGGAATGCAGTAAATTTGTCGTGTTTCCTCAGGAGACAGAACCTGAATGAGGATGTGTGCTTCTGAAAGCTTGCTCCTGTGTGATTAAGGGAGCCGCGTGCCGCGTGCAGCGCAGAGGCAGACAGTGAGAGCGCACGTGCCTACGAGAGACAGGCGCGGTGGGAGAGAAGGAGAGAATAGTCTGATAGAAAGAAGGAAAGTCTGAACACAGGACTAGCAGAAAAACTAAATTATCAGCAAAGATGAATGCTTTTAATGTGTTTATTATAGTTCCAATCACGCACCATACTAAACTAAAAAAAAAAAGTGCGGTGATGCGGTAATGAGGTCATCGTCACAGCCCTACTCGCGGGCCACATAAAATGACATGGCGGGCCACATTTCGCCCGCGGGCCTTGAGTTTGACACATGTGGTTTAGAGTGACCACTTATCCTATGAAGCATGTTTTTGGACGGTGGGAGGAAGCCAGAGTCCCCCGGAGAGAACCCATGCATACACGGGGAGAACATGCAAACTTCACACAGAAAGGTCCCCCTTTGCTGTTTTGGTCCCCCAGCTAGAACTTGAACCGGGGTCTTCTTGCTGTGAGGCCAGAGCGCTAACCACTGCTCCACCTGTAGAGCCAAACTCAAAACTCTTCTGTTTATTTCACTTTACATTCTATTATTTATTGCGTTTTTAATGAATATTTTTTAACCTACTGACTTTTTTTTGTACAGTGGTCTTGAGTTCTTTGAAACGTGCCTTTAAATAATATTGATTATTATTATTATTATTATTATTATAAGGAAAATGTCACAAGAACCCATTAAAACACCAAAAACACCGTTTATATTGGAGTGGATCTTTAAGACTAGAATTAGTTCTTGTAGGATTCGGTTTCTCCGGTTAACGTTCGGGTTTGGGGATCACAGACGCGTCAGTTCTTCTTCCACTGACCGTCAGGTAACAGCCTCACCTGGATGCGCAGAGCTGCGTCCCTGTTCCACGCGCGGACTGGCGGCATGGCCTGACACGTACGCCGCTTCCTGATTGGTCAAAGCACGGTGTCGCAGACTCAGACTTGACCAATGAAATCAGCATTTAGGAGCGAGGCCCCCGCCCACCGGAAACTTAAGCCAATCTGAAAGGAGGGCGGGAGGGGCAGTCCGACCACCCCTCGCGCTCACCTATCGCCGCGAGAGGGTGATCGGGTCGGGGGTTTGGGGGCTGGACTCTGCCCGCCCCGCGTCTCTGTGTCGGACGGAACCGGGCCTCGCACAGTCGGGTCCTGCAGCAGAGATGGCTCCGTTGCTGTGTGGGGGGGTTCTGGCCGTTCTGCTGCTGCTGTGGGTCAGAGTCAGAGGTTTGGAGCACGTGCTCGTTCACCAGCGCTGGGTCTTCGTCTGCGCGTTCCTGCTGCCGCTTTCTGTCCTCTTCGACGTGTACTATTATGTGCGCGCGTGGATCATCTTTAAGATGTGCTCCGCGCCCAAACTGCACGACCAGCGAGTCAGAGACGTCCAGCGACAGGTGAGCATGCGCGTGCGCAGATGTGCCCTCAACCTCAGGTGAGGGGGGGGGGGGTCTGTTTTGACCCCTTTTTCAGACACAATGATGATTATTTTTTGCCATAACTGCCCTGAATCTAATACTCACTTTTTTATAATTGTGCTTTTTTTTAGAGGATTCATGTATAGTCCATTCAAATTTATTGTGTAATACATTTTAAGCATATATTACCTGTTTTAATTTTAATATAAAAAGCATAGAAAATTGTCAATTTACCTATTACTGCATGACATTAATTTTGTAACCACTTCTGTACTCCCAAAGCCTGCCATCCAACTCTGTACTTCACTATTTGATGAGTCATTTTAATTTCTCTTCTTTCATTTTTCTAATCATCCTTTGTCTAGTATTTGTTAACTTGTGATTTCTTGCTCACATGTCCCCAGTTGTGTTGAATATTATAGTCATTGTGTTGTTTGCAGTGTACCTGTTCTGCAAATGCGTTTAGATTGAATAAAATGAAGTCAAACGTTTCCTCCTGACCGACGGGGATGATGGGAATGTGAAACGACTTTGTGTTTTGTCATACTTCCTGCTGTAGGGATTTGCTTCTTCCTCCTCCGTCAGATTGAAGGTGGAGGAAGGTCCTTAAGGTTCTGGTTTCTGACCTGCTTCAGGTTCGAGAGTGGAGGAAGGATGGAGCAAAGAGCTACATGTGCACCGGGCGACCAGGCTGGCTCACCGTGTCTCTCAGAGTGGGCAAGTACAAGAAAACCCACAAGAACATCCTGATCAACATGATGGACATCCTGGAGGTGGACACAAAGAGGCAGGTGAGACCACGTATCTGTCAAAACACACAATCCTTGTCCTTGAAATGGCCTGATTCCATTCAAGCCGACATCATTTGATCATCTGTCCCGAAGCAGCTCCTGTGGTGAAAACCATCCACACAGTGAACAAACGAGGACGTCTCACGAAAAGGTTCAATACAAAGCTGTGTTGGTTGAGAATCCACTTTATTTATAGAGCACATTTCCCAAACAAACAGTTTCCAAAGAGCTGTGCAGAGACGAAAATTAGTTAGAATGATAAAAAAAAAAAATAGAAACAAGGAAAATACAATAGTAAAATGAATAAAAATAAAATAAAAACACAGAGGACCACACAACTCACGCGGTGTGAAAAGCCAGGGAATAAAAAAGGGTTTTAAGACGAGACTTAAAACCCTCCACAGAGGGCGCTGTTCTGACAGGAGGCAGTGGTTCCACAGCTTAGGGCCGACAACAGAGAACGCTCTGTCTTCTCTAGGTCTGGAGGGCCGGTGTCCTGCATGTTTTCTAACCAACCTGTCATTGAAGCTCCTTATTGGGTAAACACACCTGATCCAGGTAATGAGGCAGGATTTCTGAAAAACCAGCAGGAGGTCGGCCCTCAAGGCCTGGAGTTTGACCCCCCTTATGTAGAGCTTTAAAAACTAACAATAACGTCTTAAAATTAATCTTAAAATTAACAGGAAGCCAGTACAAGGACGCAAGAACACAAGGAAGTGCTTTGGAGGGAAAAACAATCCATGGATTTGTTGGATCATCTTTTCTGTCTGTGGGATTTTGGCATCCTGGAGCCAGCTTCCTGTTAGAAATGCCCGGGGGGGGGGCAGTCAGTCCAGTTGTCTTACACAGTCAGTGTTAACCGCTCCCATCCCTGTGAGACCAGAAGAACAGTCTTGTTAGGGTTTGACGTCAGCTGCACCGTGCTGCTGGTTCAGCTTCATCAGAATCCCTGAAAGAGTTCTGACTTTCAGTTCTACAAGTGAACTCAAACGCCTCACGAGGACCTTATCTGAGAGAGGAGGAGCCGAACGGAGCTGCTGACAGCATCCATGAGGAGTCTTCTCTTCTCCTCATTGGGTGTTTTTCTCCTCGTGTCATTTGCTGGTGTAGATTTTATTTTTTTCCTCTTCTGATAAAACATCAGAGCTTTTTCCGAGGCGGGGGGGGTTTTTCTCACTGGCTGAACGTTGTGTTTCAGGTGGTGAAAGTTGAGCCTCTGGCCAACATGGGCCAAGTGACGGCTCTTCTCAACGGCATGGGCTGGACGCTGCCGGTCCTGCCAGAGCTGGATGACCTCACCGTGGGTATGAGGGGTGCTTTTCAGTGCAGTTGTGGTCAGCATGTTCTCCCTGGGGAGCTGCATCCTGTCCAGAGCCTCAGCAGAGGCTGTAATTGTGTTACGTGACTGATGGAGCTGAAAGGATGGAACTGGAAGGAAATGGCTGCTGCGCTGGAGGCCCCCCTGGATTGGGTTTCATAATGGATTTCCTGTTGCCATAAACTGCTCATCAGCGTCTGATGTTTTCCCATCAGGCCGCGGTGCATTCATTTATGCTGCCGTCCACGCAGCAGCCCCTCTGTGTGTGTGTGTGTGTGTGTGTGTGTGTGTGTGTGTTTCCTCTGCTGGTGATGCGGCACAAATGCAGCTGGGTTACGTGTTTGCCTTCTGCTGTCTCAGGCGGGCTGGTGATGGGCACGGGCATCGAGTCCTCCTCCCACATTTATGGACTGTTCCAGCACATCTGCGTTGCATTCGAGCTGGTTCTTGCTGATGGCAGCTTGGTGCGCTGCTCAGAGGTACGTCCTGCCGCGGTTTCCACTCCAGGGAATTGAACTGCAGATTCAGGCTGAAGTGCAAACAAAGGAACTCAAACGGAACCTCCTCTTCGTCCTTTAACTCACGGGGAGGATAATTGCACTCTTGAAATATAATGGAAGCATTTTGATGATTGACAGGGCTGTCATAAATCAAGTCATTTGAAAAGTTTCTACTTTTTCACCACATGGAGCCACTAGCAGCAGGCCGCTGTGGGTCTGGGTTCAGGTTTCAGACGGGAAGGTCATGAACTTGATCTCTCGACTCCGCCCACCCCTCAGCCTCCACTCTGTCCTTGGTGGAAAGCCCGACTGCAGTGTTGCCAGATTGGGTGGTTTTGGTTCTGAGTTTGCCGGCAAAAATGGCTTTGGGCGGGTTGGGGTCGGTTTTTCTTCCTCATCAAAATCCTTTTCAACCAGGGACGTGCAGTCAGGGACGGCCTGTGAGACAGGTCAGAACAGACAGGTCATCGTCCTCGCCATCATGAGCCACTAGTCATCAATCAACATCTGTCCACTAATCTGTTCTGTAAATGCAGTTTATATGTATCCTTGTAATCCTTATTTTCCCTCAAATCTGTGTATTAATCTGTGTATTCTGCTTGTTTCTTCTTCAGTTTCAGCACAAATCTCACAGTCCTGGATTCCTGCCTTTAGTTTACTCAGTGTGTGCTGATAATGTAAAGGTTTATTACTTTTAATACATTGTTGATAGGCCTGCACAATATACCGCAACTTTATCGTTATCGCAATATCCAGCTCTGCAATATGCATATCGCAAAAGACGGCGAAAAATCGCACTAAATGGTAAACATTAAATATGTTAAAACAATCTTATAGCAGCTTGAAGCATTTAACAAATCGAATAAATCCCTTTATGCATTTGACCAATCGGATGGACGCCACGTTGTTGACCAATCGGATGGAGGCATATTATGTTAGATGTTTGTCACCTACATCGACGAGGGTCATTTGGGGTGTCATTTTTAAACTGGTGCAATGAAAGGAGAATGATGTTTTTGGTTATTTTGCTATTTGTTTATATACCGCAAATTATACTGTTATTGCGATATTAATCTCTAATATTCATATCGCGAGTTTTCCTCATATCGTGCGGCCCTAATTGTTGACACTTTCAATGACGTGTTAATGTGTTTCACGTTTGTCTGTCGAAAGTTTAGTATTCAAGTGTTCAGACCTGACATAAAAGACAGGAAGTGAAGAAAAAAGCTGCACAGGTTTTTTGTGACAAAAAAACATCGATCATTTGTTTATAAATGCATCGCAGTTTTTGGAAGGGGGGGGGGGGTACCGTTGGAAAACACCAAATAGTTTCTGGAGTAATCTCAGGTGATATTTGATTTCATTTAATATCTTTCACAAAGACATTTGCTTTTATTTGGCTTAAAAACAATCATGATAATAGATGATCAATAAGCTTGTTGTTTTTTGTTCATTTCCTTCTTTTTTCTGGTTGTTTTTAAAGTTTAAGGGGAAAAAAGGAAGGGGGGGGGGGGGTGCACAAGCTGACGGTTGATCTGCTGGGGTCGTTAATGAAGTGGTTCCAAGTGGAAGTGGTTCCAAGTGGAAGTGGAAGTCCACTGTTTTAGGTTTTGCTCTGACGAGCAGCAAAATGGTGTCTGTCACAGAAGTTATCAATAATGGAAGATGAATTACTGCTAATTAATGACTGATTACATTTTTGGGTGGTTTCTTGTGGTACCTGGCGGATTTTAGCCCTTGTGTTGTCTTGTGGGGTCCAGATGAGCCTTCTCCCAACGGCACGATGCTGCCCGGCTGCAGCAGGTCTGGACGTGTTTGCGTCCTCAGGGTCTGTAACACAAACACAAAAATGCGTAGATCTTACGCTTCTGGCCTTTGGTGGCCGACTCCCTGGTAGATTCTGAATCCTCGGCTGCGTTATACCTAAGAATGTCAAACTGGCGCCGGCCCCTCCCTGTCTGACCTGCAGCATCCAGAGCCAGAACCAACTGGTTCCTGAGGGCAGCCCTCTCTTCCCACACATTTCTTCATCGTCTTCGTCATTTGCAGCCCTCTGAGACCCACAGTGGTTTGAACTCTTCAGTTAGATTGATCATCAGTATTTTCACAGGAAATCAAATCTGTCAATCCAATTACTGAAGACTTTCTTTTAGGCAAAAACTGCTTTTGTGTTGTTTATTTGACATCACTGTACTTATTTTCATACCTGGCTGCGAAGATAATCCCATATGCCCTGGATTCATGAATCAAATGTGTCACAGCGATGAAGGCTCCACTGATGGCTGACAGGACAGGCCTCCCGCTTGGTTTTTGCCAACAGGAGGAGAACGTGGATCTGTTCCACGCCGTTCCGTGGTCCTGCGGGACGCTGGGATTCCTGGTGGCAGCTGAGATCAAAATCGTGCCGGCCAAACCCTGGGTGAGGCTGCGCTTGGAGCCGGTCAGGGGGCTGGAGAACATCTGCAGACGCTTTGCAGAGGCGTCCAGCAACAAGCAGAACACGTTTGTGGAGGGCCTCCAGTACAGCCTGGACTCTGCTGTGGTCATGACAGGAACCATGACCGACCATGCCGAGCCGGACAAAGTAAGGGCGTCCAGAGCGGGGAGAGTTTGCACGCTTTGTCCCGGCTCATGTGTTTGTGCTCTTCCTACGTCAGATCAACAGAATCGGCCTGCACTTTAAACCCTGGTTCTTCAAACACGTGGAGGGTTACCTGAAGGAGGGCCGCACCGGGGTGGAGTACATCCCTCTGAGGCAGTACTACCACAGACACACCCGCAGCATCTTCTGGGAGCTTCAGGTACCCTTTCACTGGCTGAAGCCCCGTCATCAGGAGAGGGTTGCACTCTCACACAGATAGGAAACCTGCAGCTCCTGCACCCACACAGGGCTTCAGAGCGCCATCCGTCCAGAGCCGCAGCGACGGCTCTGACTGGGGGGGGTCAACCCATCAGCCTGTCCTCTGACGGAAGGAGGAGGGGTTTAGTTGATGTGACTACAGTTGTAGTTTAGGAGGTGGAGGAAAAACCAAAAAGGCTTCAACAATTTAGGTTTGAAAAAGATGAATTCATGAAAAGAAGACAGGATGGGAAGGATGGCTTTTGTTTGTTAAAGTTCTCCAGGTTCTTGACAATGATTTGGTCATAGTGATGTCAGCTCATTGTGCTATGAATCAATCAGTGCGGTTACATGGGCAAAATATCTTGATCGGATCAATGGTCGGGTTACAATTCACCCGTGCACATGGGCACAGAAAACCTTTTTCCCATTAGAACAAGCGTTCCCATGGCTCACACTTTCGGTCGGAATGATTTATGTGGGCATGCGCAGTAGTGTAAAAACACCCAGGTGAGGAAGTAGGTCCTGTTGTAAACAAACCTTTGCTGTCACATATATTTATGCAGCAGCTCGGTAATATACGCGGCGATCTTCCAAACAGGCTTTTATTAATAATAGTAATATTATAAAGCGCCTGTTCGCTCATCATTTTATATTTAATATGTGTGGTCAGTGCTTTTTTGTGGAAAAACGGAGCTTGAAGAACCCAGTGTTAGGACAAGGCTAACAACATTAGCCTTTTGATGGACACAAAATCCAGGACCAACCATGCAGGAAATGCTGCAATCTGCATCCTGGCTGCACGTAAATGTGTGGGAATAACATCAGCCTTTATTTTGTCGGGGCACAACTGGAAACACAATTCCATGTGATTTTTTTTAACAGTTTCTAAGGACTGAGCGGTATTTCTACTCTGAAAAGCTCACACACTGCCCCAAGCCGCTCCGCTGTGTGTGAGCTGATGGGCTGAGCTCTGCTCGGTCCTCGTGAGTCCTGCAGCCCCTAACCCAGAGCGGCGGGTCGGCTCGCAGTCCGAATTCTCACACATAACAAAATAACAAAACGCACACGTAACAAAGCACCCTCCCCTCAAACACATTAATAAATCCGGCTGCTCTGCTCAGAGTGGTTCACTCGGTCCACTGGCACTGGAGCCCGAACGCAGAGCTCGGGTGCCGGGTCCAGACCTCAGTGGGCACGCATCCCCTCCTCATCTCCCTCGTGAGGGTGAAAGAGAGGGGAGAGCCAGCGGGGCGAGAGCGGAGCGGCGCTTTTCACGGGGCCTCCTCGGAGCAGCTGGTCGGTCCCGTATGCGCTCCAAAGCTTTTTCTCTCAGCGAAACACCATCTATGAATGACGTAAACCAGAGCAGAAGTGACACACGATCGGAATGAGCGTTTACATTCTCCACGATCGGATAAACGATCGGTATAACCCACCTATCTCGATCGGAAAGAAATTTTGATCCGAATGAGTCTGACCGGGGCAGACTATTCCGAACGGCGCGTTGACATGACACATTTTGTTTCCGATCAGGCGTTCTTTCCGATTACTTTTGCCCATGTAAACGCGGCTAGTGCTAAACGGTTGGTTTTCAGCCCCGTGCAGTTCAGAGCCTTCATGTGGATCTGTTGGGATGAGGGAATGGACGTTTGGATAGGAGGAGATGGGTTCTCCCTTTGTAATCTGGATCGACTGGGGTTAGACGTCCTGTGAGCAGCAGGTTCTGGCCCTCCTGAGCTCAGCTCCAGCGTGATTCCAGCTCCGGATGAGGAAAAACCTTCCATCACATGACCGCTTTATGCTCTTTTGTCTTTTCGGCTTCAGGATATCATTCCGTTTGGCAACAATCCCGTTTTCCGCTGGCTCTTTGGCTGGATGGTCCCTCCTAAGATCTCCCTGCTGAAGCTCACTCAGGGAGAGACCATCCGGCGGCTCTACGAGCAGCGCCATGTGGTCCAGGACATGCTGGTACCCATGAAGCACCTGCGGTCCGCCATCACACGCTTCCACCAAGACATCCAGGTGAGACTGGCCCAAGGCTGAAGCGCTGCTTACGGGACATGGCTGAACGCTGCTCCCCTGCAGGTGTACCCTCTGTGGCTGTGCCCATTCCTGCTGCTGCCCGGCAGAGGGATGGTGCACCCCAAGGGGGACCAGGAGGAGCTGTACGTGGACATCGGAGCGTACGGGGAGCCCAAAGTCAAACACTTTGAAGCAAAATCCTCCACCCGGCAGCTGGAGAAGTTTGTCAGAGACTGTCATGGGTGAGACTCGAACGTTTTTGAATCTTTGCGTCTCCAGTTCTGTCAAAGCTTTGTGACTGTTACGTCCCAGTAATCCCTTCTACGTTTGGGTCACTGAGCTTCATGTCAACTTTCTAAATGGTTGCTTCTTTGAAATTGCACTCGCGTTTCCATGGAAACCTTTGATCTGAAGAGCTTTTTTCCGCCTCTTCAGTGCATAACATTAGTAACCTGAAGATGGTCAGATGGACCGAAGCAAGAGTTAGGAACTTCAAACGAAAAGCTTCTTGATAAATCCTGGGAAACGATTGCAAAAGTTAGGATAAGGCTTCTCCAGCAAAGAGCCGCTGCTGAAATGCTAACAAATAAATCCATTTGAGGTGGATATGGGGGGATTTGGGAGAAGATGTTTGTTCTAACACCCGCTTCCTCTGATGTGCAGGTTCCAGATGCTCTATGCAGACGTGTACATGGACCGAGAGGAATTCTGGGAGATGTTTGACGGACAGCTGTATCACAGATTGAGGGAGGAGTTGGGCTGTAAAGATGCTTTCCCAGAGGTTTACGACAAAATTTGCAAATCTGCCCGACACTGACCCCCCTTTGCCTGCCTGAGCATGACTCGGCACAGCCCCCGACCCACCCCCCACCACCACGCATCTGCCTCAGAGGGGCGGGTTTCTCACCAGCAAAGCCTCAGCAGCCTGTGGAGGAATCTCCATGAGGGTGGACTGCTGGTCTGTTTCGGTCTAGCTGCTGATTGACTGAAACGGGTCATTTCTCAGTTCTCTTTTCAACATGAATCACAGCCCGGACACATTTTATTGACAAATAAATGTTGAAAATCCTTTTTGTGCTTCACAGTTGTTGTCTTCCGCATTGATCCCTGATGGGGAGCTGTTTGTAAAGCCACAGTCAAATATTAACAGCTATATTTTTGGTTATTTAGCCTGTTTTAGGAGAAAAAACAGGTTTCATTTTGCAAATGCATATTTTCACCTTTTAATTAATGTATTCAGAAATGTTACATTTACTAAATAAATATTTAGTTAGCAAGCTAAATATTTAAAGTTAAATTCTTTTCATAATTCAATATTTAGTTTACAAACTTAATGTTTAGTTTGTAAACTAAATATCTAATTATTTAAAAGAAAATGTTGTAATTTTCTACATTTGTGCGGCCAGTCCTGAACTCTTTTCTTGGCCCCACAAACGTAGAGATAGCTCCAAACTAAATACTTGCCTTAAAAAGCTAAATATTTCATTTCCAAACTACATGTTTAATTTTATAAAGGCTGATTTGTGCTGGTTACATGTATTTATGTAATACATGCACGTATTTTAAGAGCGTCCAAAGGCTGACTGTTATTGTTAGCTATCAAGGATTAAACTTGAAGTTAAAGTCCTGTTATCTGATACACTCATATAGGTGTGTAACGTGTTCTCCACATGTGATCCATCTCCTGGAGATGTTTCTGCAGCTGCACAAACAAGAACTATTTGGTGGTTTAACTATAAACGTAACCATAATCCTGAACTTAAACCTTCCTCTGGGTCTGTGCGCCCAAAAAGAAAAAAAGTTCAGGACTGACTGCACAAATTCAGAAAATTACATGTAAAAAAAACACTTTAGTCATATAATTAAATATTTAGTTTACAAACTAAACATTAAGTTTGTAAACTAAATATTTAATTATAAAACAATATTTAACCTTAAGTATTTAGCTTGCCAAGTAAATACTTATTTAGTAAATGTAACATCTATAAATACATCAATTAAAAAGTGAAAATATGCATTTGAAAAATGAAACCTGTTTTTTTCTCCTAAAACAGGCTAAATAACAAATAATACTGCTGTGAATGTTTGACTGTGTAACTTTCTGAACGGCTCTGTGGTCCCTGTTGGAGTATTGAACCACATGAAAGCAGGACTGGGTTTTCTGGCTGCTTGGACCTGGTTTGGACCTGGTTTGGTCCCTTTGGCCCGGCGGAACTCCAGCTTTGGGCCGTTACGTCATGCTTGAAAATCCAAAGGAATCCTTTGGCTGGCTGGTTGACAAGAGCGTCAGGTGTTCCCGGTGGGAGGAAGGCCCGGGGTCCTCAGGTGGAAAAGGTGGCGCGTAACCATGGCAAGTCCATGCTGCAGCGCTGGACCGGGGCAGTAGGGGGCGACATTGCGCGCCGACGTCGATGTGCGCTCAGCGTAAAAGAACGAAGTGGAACCGGTCGGACCTCCTCCTGACAGCCGAGCTGCGGATCTCCTCACAAGTCCTGCGTGGACTCCGGACACGGCTGTGGACACTCAGGTGAGCTTTTCTGTCCCGGTTTCTCTGCAGTTTGCATAGAACCGGGCCGCTTCAGAGGTTCTGCGCTTGCTGAAAGCAGCTCTCCCGCTTTGTTGACGGCTGGTTACTTACTGTCACCCGGGGACTTTGACCTGACTGACCGAGCGCGTTTGTGTGCGGGTCGCTGCGGGGCCGGGGGAGCAGGACGCTTCCCCCTCAGGTGGAGCTCGGTCACCGGAAAAACGCGGAAGTGAGTTTGCTGACCCGTATGTTACCGGCGCGTTTTGTGCTTGCTCCTCCTCTAGCTCCGTACCACCGACGCGCAGGAGTCCCGGGGGGAGCCAGGAGCATCATGGCCGCGGAGCAGGAGCCCTCCTTCACCGTCAAGCTGCTGCAGCTGCTGCTGCTCTCCACATACTGGGGCATGCAGATCTGGGTCACCTTCGTTTCCAGTAGGTATCTGACACACCTGGAGGCACAGGTAAAGGGGGGGGGTCTTTTCCAAACCAATGAAGGAAACTTCCTAAAGTTAAGGAATAACCAAAGAAAAGAGAAGCCTCTGAGTCTGTAGACACAGGAAACTTAAGATTAACACTGGTAACCATGGAGACAAGCTGTTTGACATGATGGACGATGTTTGGTGTGGAGAGGAGGGATCACACCTCTTCACACACACACTGAAGAGCTTGTGACCTGACCTCCTGACTTGTCGCAGCTTGCTCATCAAGTTTGCACAGAGCAGCATTATGGGGTGTGTAAATTCCTTTATTGTGCTGTCATGCCGTCCCTCTCAGCTGCAGGTAAAGCTGAGTTCACATGAAACTATAGACGCCTTGAGCTGGTCTCTGGGGGTCTGCAGGTGGACTCAAATGCTCGCTTCGTTTGGGACGTGCTTTTACAGATGTAGCAGCTAATTTTCTGAACTCTTGATTCCCTTCGAATGATTTTGAGAATCTTCACCTGCGTGGAGGAACGACTACGATAACAGAGGCTGATTTCTGCTCAGGCTTTGTCATGGACAACCACCTGAACAGACACACGTACGGGTTCATCCAGAGTCGCCTCGTACCCTTCTACCTCCACCTGGGCTCCGCCTGTGCTTTCTTCAACCTCACCATATTTGCCATGTACCACCCCCAGGACACCATGGATGACAGAGAAGCCTTCCAGGTACGCCATTTCCGCCGCATCCCAACCGTTTGCCAGCGTTTTTTTTTTACCCTGAATCACTGCTTTTTGCCCCCAGATCTTCATCTTCTTTGTGTCTGTGACGGTCGCGGCTGTCAATGCTCAGTGGTTTGGCCAGATGACCTCAGAAATCATGGCAGACATGCATCTGGTGGAGCAGGCGTGCGGACTCGGTCAGGACATCGGACTGTCGTCTAATCGCGAAGCTTACGCCAAACTGTGTGAAACGGATGTGAAGTACCGGCGCCTCAGCAGCCGCCTGTGGCTCTACAGACTCCTGTCGTCTCTGTGCAACCTGTGCTGCATAGGCTGCAGCTTCTACAGTCTGTGCTACACGGCCGAGAACCTCGTGGCTCTGTGAAGTTGGCCCCCAGCTGCTGGACTGTTTAGTCACCCTTCAGAAATCCACACACTGCTCTCTAAAGGAAGCGGAAACTCTTGAGTTCATGAAGTCTTTCTTTATCTGTCTGTTGGATTTGACGGTGAGATCAGGTTTACCTGGTTGACCTGGTGGAGTCAGGGCGGCATATGTTCTCAGTGTGCTACAGTTAATGATGCCTTAACTGGGTTTGTGCAGGACGCAGGAACCTTCACGGGTTCCTTTGTACTCGTGCGCGCTCTTCCCTTTGACAGGACTTGGTTTGTGGTAAAGTGTGTGTTATTCCAGCAGGTTTTTCTCCGCTCACTCCTGTGGAGTTTCAGGTTCCTGCAGGTTTGTCGGGGTTTAGTGTGGAAGGGGAAAGGTTGAGCTATCTTTAGCTCCTCTGGCTGCTGCTGGAATGAGGAAGGCCGGTTCAAACCCCCCCCCCCCCCCCAGCTGCTCAGGCAGAAACCACTCTGACTTTGCTGCCTGAAGCTTCAGGAATGCTAAGTTCCTTTGAGTTTGATTGGGAGTGTGCCATTAGAGTTGCCTTGACGACGATGCCTACAGTTCAGCTGAACGACGCGGCGTGTGTAGCCGAGGGTCGCAGTGACTCCATGAAGCCAAAACAATGCAACTCTGGGAGGAAGAAGTTCCCGCTCTGATGGGTCAGGTGCTCCAGAGAAATGCCTCCTTGATATCCCAGCATGCAGCTGGTTGCCTTTTAAGGGAAAATATGTTTTCATGTTGCGGTGAAGGATTTTTGGACGGATTCTTTCAGTCAAAAGTTGCATTGTGGTGAAGAAATGACTGTAAGACCTGTAGGGGGGCTTTACTTGTTTGTAGTTTGTCTGATTTTTCTGTGGTTGGGGACAAATCAGGGAATGAAACGCTCCCCATTGGTCAAATGATTGGTGTGTGTTGGAATCTGTACATGAACGCCTGAATTCATGACAGAGACTTGAACTGCTGCTTTCTGAACCCGTTACTGATGGCAGGGCAAGGCTTTGGGAAACGCTGCCTGTTGGCCGTCCGACACAGAAATGCGGCGTTTTCCTGTCTGTCCTTAAAACTGAACATCAGTTTGTCTGTTGGAAGGTGATTGTTCTGAATTTTTTTATACATTAAATGACAATTTTAAGACAATTTTCAAACTTTGTTTTTTGGTATTTGTTGACAAAAGACCAACAGTCTTCAGCTTTAAGCACTATAACCCTTGTACTATCTTGTGGGGTCCATATGACCCCACTCCTAACGTTAACGTGCCTCGAAAGCACGTTAACGTTAGGAGTGGGGTCATCTGGACCCCACAAGATAGCACAAGGGTTAAGTGATTTAACCTTGTGCTATCCTAGGCACTTCAACATTGGGAGTTGGGTCATCTAGACCCACTAGAGACAGTGCTCTGAACCTTTTTTCTTCAATGATTTGTGATCTTCACTGGTGTCCATGGATTACATGAAATCCTCTCCACCTTTGTCATGGTAGGGAGAACACGTCAGTGGAAGGGTGGGGTTTTTTTGAAACACTTACGCATAAAGATCTAAAATTCTCATTGAAGCCATCTTATCTTCCCCACCAATGCCACTTGTTGAAATAACCCCCGTGCTATCTTGTGGGGTCCAGATGACCCCACCTTTACATTGACGTGTTCTCCCTACCATGACAAAGGCGGATAAAGATGAAGAGGATTTCATGTAATCCATGGATACCAACGAAGATCACAAATCATTGAAGAAAAAAGGTCTTATGGGGTCCAGATGACCCTACTCCCAACGTTAAAGTGCCTAGGATAGCACAAGGGTTTAAAAGACGCTTTTCACCTCTTCTGACCTCTTTCATGGGCGGCCATAGTGCAGAGGTAGAGCAGTGACCTGATTGGAAGACAGCAGGTTCGGTTCCTGCTCTGCCCACCTGTGTTGAAGTGTCCTTGGGTCGGTGAAGGTCGGCGCCAGTATTTGGGGCGGAGCCATTATCAGTGGGTGAATGAGACTGACGGTAAAGCACTTTGAGCCTTGCAAGAAGGTAGGACAGCACTATAAAAATAGGCACCATTTATTGTTTCTACGACACACCAAATAAAACAAAGCCAGTCAGACTTTTAAAAGAACTATCAAGTTAGTCATCAGGTCAATTATCTGCATATCCTCCACCAGAGCACTTCTCCTGCACAGGAGGTCACAGGTCAGAACCACATTCCTCCTGAAGTGTCAATGGAACAAAGTATTCTGGCGCCTTCTAGTGGTCAAAGCAAACAGACAAGATGGTGAATAATTGACAAAGCAAGTTTATTCAACGAATAATGGAAAAAGTGTTAACTTTAAAAAGGTAACTTTATTTTTTTAAATTTTAGAGCTGACCACAATAAGAAAATAAACATGGTTCTTTTATTAATGCAAAAAATAGTTCATTTTTTAGTGACATTGAGATGTTACCATCTTCACTTCATCTACAGAGAGTAAGAAACCAATAAATATACAAAAGGACATAAAAACACTCTTAACAGACTGAAATGTTTGGAGCAAATGTAAAAGAAAAAAATCTGAAAAGAGCCAGTGAGTTAAGAAACCCTCAATAATACTGATGCTAAGCCACTTTAGCAGAGCAAAAGCTGTTTCTGAACATGTTTCCAGCTGTGTATCAGTCACATGGCTCCTGCACTCACATTCACAAAAAGTAAACAGTGTCGTTGATAAAAAGGGCAGTCCCTTAACACGTTGCCGTGGTGACGCGTCAACACAGCTGCTGCAGGAAGCCTCTCAGAAATAGTCCTGCATTCCCTTGTCCTCACAAGAGCAGCATTGAAGAAATAAGATTTCAAAACGGCGAGTAAAAACGGCGCTCTGGAGCATCCTGTAGGCGTGGCAGCAGGAGGGGCTTCACCTTCGTCTCCATACTACGGCTCAAATACTGCATAGGTCCCGGCTGAGCCCACGGCCCGCCGTCACACGTCCACCTTGCCTTTGATGTCCAGCTTGGCGTTGTCGTTGCTCCTGCTGGACTGCTCCTCTGTCAGCGTGATGTAGGAGTACACCAGGCTGCCGGCAATGCTGCAACGACACACGGGACGGGTCAGCGACGGCGGTCTGGGACAGGCCCAGGGGACGGATGAGGATGCTTCTTCATCGTTGGAGAACCAGCCTGCCGTTTTATGTCTGATCCTCTTACAGGGTTCAAAGCGGATCATCATAAACAGAAGTACCAGCATGTTGACACAGGAATGCTCCATAAACTCAAGTTAAACTTTATTAAACCTGACTTCAGCCTCATGAGGACCGTTTCACGACAACATCAAAGGTTGTAAAGAGTAATAATTTATGTAGCTACATGTTTTATGAGGTTACAACCTGACAGTTATTACGTGACATGCAAACCCAAATGAAAGTACAGAGCAGCTTAAGTCTGCCAAACTCTCCACTGAGAACCTAAACCGTACAAACACCTTCCTCTGCAGCCGAGTTGAACTTTCCCTCGTCTCTTAAAAACCAGAGCGCCTCACGCTCAACGCAAACCTTCTGATCACCGGCAGGCAGCGGAGAAGCAGTGATGCCGGGGATTAAACCCAGATTCCAAGATCAATCCATGTGTGAGCAGTACAGTCCAAGATGGTGGATTACAGATTACCTGATGAGTGTAATCTCTTTCCTTACATCATCCCTGCCTCCTCAATTACTGTTGAAACAAACCTGCAGAGGTAGAACATGACAAGCTGAGGTCACCAATGGACCACAAAGCCTTTCATGTTCTGTTGATTCCTATTATACTACAGGGCTCCAGACTGCGACCAAATGGTCGCATTTTGCAACCAAAATTTGAGAGTGTGCGACTGAATTTTACATCCAGTCGCACATGTGCTACCAGTAGATTTGCCTCCCCCACCATTCGTATTTTTTATACATTAAACGTAGAACCGGCACGTCAATGATCAATGAAATAATCAATGAGACGCGAGCGCACACGCACGCAGACAGACACACACACTCGCAACGCGAGCACACACTCACGTTTCATTGAGTGATGTCTGTCTGTGAGGCGGCCAATGTGTGTGAGAAGAATAGGAAAAGCCACTGTAAGTGGCTAAAATGCTTGGAGGGGGAGGGGCCTGAAAGCAGGAAACCCGACAGCCCCCTCCCCGGACCACATTAAGGAGTTCCTTACTTTCCTTTTTAGAACGTTTTTAATATGGATTACTAATGATCTTGTTTCTTCTTTTTGGTCATGTGACGCTATAGAGAGCTAAACTCTCTAATCAGTCTAGTCCATTCAAGGAAAACAGACGCTGAAGCCTCTCAGAAAGACTAACAGCAAAACAGCAGTCAGTAAAAAGCCAAGCACAACGACTTAGACCAGACCCCATCCACACACATCCCACCTAAACCCCACCCAGCCGAAGGGGTCTGCACCAATAGTCCTACCCACAACTCAGCGGTGAATTTCTGATGATCTACTGCTGCTTTGCAGAAACTAGGTCCTAGAAAATGACACTTTTTTAAATTTGCTAAAAATGTCAGAATCATCACAGAAAAACCACAAGAAACACGTTGAAAATCGCTCAAGAGGATCAGAGTGGGACTTCAATGTCTATTTGCCTTTTTTTTTTTACTAAAGACACTAATGCCTTAGTACACAGCCAGACTTCCTACCTGATGTTCAAACCGATGAAGTTGGTCCAAGAGAAAATGTAGTCTCCACTCATGATCATCCCAATGTAGGTCACCAGGACGTTCTGACAGATGCAGAAAACAGCAGCCGCTGAGCAACAGGCTCTCCAGGCTCAACTGGAGCTTCATGACGCATGCAGCTCACCTTGATGCAGCCCACGATGGTGGTGGTTAACGCAGAGTTGTGCTGAGTGCACAATACAGTGGAATACATCAGAACAAACCTGAAAACACAGACAGACATGATCACAAACAACACACCTTCGTGAGGTTCACACTAACCCAGGCCGTGTGTGTGTGAGTGTGTGTGTGTGTGAGTGTGTGTATGAGTGTGTGTGTGAGTGTGTACGTGTGTGTGCCTTACCCCATGACGCAAGACAGGGTGAACTGGGAAAGGAAAAGCATATCCGACCAGCCATCAAACTCCATGGCCTGAAAGAAGAGAAGCCTTGTTCTGACAAAGTGACAAAGCATTTCCAGTCTGTGAGCAGCAGGGGGCGCTGTGGAAAGACACAGCTGCAGTTCAACAACATTCACTCCTCAGAAACTAAGCTGCTGGTCATGCAAGCCATGCATTAGACCCAACCCAGGTTAGCCAAACCAGAAACAACTCCTTCAAGTCCGCAGAACATTTTCCAGAGAGGAGCCTCCGGCTGCGTGAGGATGGCAGCAGTTTGGATGTGCATACGGGGGCCGTGGGTGGTGGCAGGTTGCTGCAATAACTCCACCAAGTGCATAATAGCGTCTTTGTGCTCCTCGGGCTGCTGGGCCCCAGCTGGGCAGAGCAGAGGACTCCTGCCAAAGAGCTGCTCATACATGCAGCGCACAGAAATCACCAGACGCACCTGGAAATGACAGGGCGCCCGCTCACCTTGTTCAACTCTCCCGTTACGATGGCCAACAGCATGGTGGGAAGGATCATAAATAATGCATTATAATACAATAATCCATATTTCCCCAACTCCTGGAGAGACAGAGAAGACAGACAGGAAGGCATCACCCTCTTTTCCAGCCCTCAGTAGGAATCTTTCTCTTTTCTTTGCCTCCATGTAATTCTACTCTGCAGACGTGACATAATCTGCAGAGGACGCCGTCACCTGAGCCGTCTGCTTCGGCGCCGCAGGCAGCAGTGCACCCAGCTGCAGCACATCTGCTCACACTTACACCAGAGGGAGACGGACAGAGCACGCGTTCTGCTGGAGTTCATCACTTCAACAGGGCGCGTTTGTGCGCGCACACACGACCTGAGACGGACTTCACTGGTCTTCAGGTGGGGGCCGACAGCCTCTCCCCCCCACAATGAGCGCTATTCATAGCACGGCCACATACCTTTGCATCCAGCTTTTGCTTCACGTACGCCCCGTTGGCGGCGGTCAGGACGTCGTTCAGCAGGATGAAGACGTAGCCCTGCAGGTCAAAGGACAAATCTGCACTGCGAGTGAAGAGAAGAGCAGCGTGAAGGAATGAGTCACAGAGCGCCGGAACCGTGGTCGGCGGAAGGCGGACAGACACCAAAGCTCTCTGAAGCTCCTCCCGAGCCGCCTGACAGCCGCACACACACCTGGAGACCAGCATTTACCTGGCAGCTATAAAAGCGCCGAGGATCATCGTAAACACTGTCAGCTGAACCGGCCAAGAGAACTTCTTCCTGCCAAAAGAGACCCAAAGTGAACCAGAACCAAACCCGGTGTTCTGTGGTTAAAGGGGGTTCTCTTACTTGAGCAGAAGTCCTTCAGCCAACATTGTGAATAGAATGGAGAACCTCCTGAGGACTGTAAACATCGGCAGGCTGGTGGAGCAGAAATGACACCCACTGGTTAGTTAAGAACTAGTTAACCATCACTGGGTCTATTAGCCTAATGAACACTTACTTGAGCCGTTTGGTACCGAACAGACCAGTGATTTGGTTTCCCACGTAGAGGAGAGGTAGAGGAAAAGTCTAAGACAACACAGAGAACGGAATTTGACCGAGCTGAAAACAAACGCGCGCGCGTGCGTGCGTATGGACGGCACGCGCTCACCTTGATGGGGATGTTGTCATCATAATCGGGGAAGCTGATCACCCTGGCTGCCTTGCCCACCCACAGCACGGTCACCGTGGCCAGCATCTGCGCGGACACGCGGGAAAGTTAACCGAGTGATAAGCACTGGCTCAGAACAAGAGCAAAGTCCGACTCACCTGTCCGATTCCGACGCATATCGACGAGGGGAACCTGAAACAGAAGAAACGGCATCATCAAGCTGCGCGGAGGGACACGGCCACTATGACCGACGGTGATGCGGCGAACTCGAGCTAATATCCAAACTTGCTGTGCGGGCGGAGTTAGCCTGAGCTAGCGGATCCGTTACCTGTAGTTGGTGAGAACGCTTTTGTTCACAACCACGATCAGGAACGAGCTCACGCCGTAGAATCCGGCGGCGAACAGCTTCGCGAACAGCGCCGACGGTCTCTCCGCCATCCCGACGAGCTCTCATTCCGCTCCGCACCCCGCTGCCATCCCTACAGGCTCAGCCACACCGACACACGTGCACACACGCCCGCGCATGCGCGCGACGGCGGCTGCGCGCAGGCTCGACACAGTTTAGCGTCGCCAAACATGACGTCATACGCGGATCTTTTTTTGATAACAAACTTTATTACTTAAAAGATAAGAGACAATGGGTAACTAAAACACTACAAAAACTGTGCAATCTGCACATTACTAATGGACACTTACAGTCCAGAAGTTTACATTATCATATTGGATGTCTGTCTATCTGTATGTATGTATGTATGTATATCTATCTATCTATCTCTCTATATTTAGTTACATATAGATATAGAAAATATTATGGAACCCCTGTTCACCTACACAATACACACACACACACACACACACACACACACATATATACATATACATGTAACAGGTCGCTTTCTGCGTTGTGCTGGTTAATAATTTGGTGTGACACAGTGTTACCTCTTGGAGAGAAGCCTCCTTTTATTTCTGGTAATAAACAAACAGAAAACAATACACTGTATGATCCTGCCAACTCCAGTTCCTCTCTGACAGGAGGTCATACAAAAGGCAGCGATATGGCGCATGCACCATGCGAGCTTAAAACTTTATACAGGCTTTGTAACACATTTTACACTCACATTTTTCCATACATACCTGGTAATAGACAAACAGAAAACAACACACTGTATGATCCTGCCCACGCAAGTTCCACAAAAATAAATAAACCAAAACTTAAGTTTTCACAGTGAATCCCCAAAATATCTCTCCTAAACCGTCAATCCCTTTTAATAATCACATCAAAAGTTAGAAACAAATATTGCTGTAGTTATACAAATAAAAACTAACAAGAAAAAAGGACAATAAACAATAGGATGGATTGGGATGATAAAATTATTTTAGGATGATGACACCCAGCTCTCTGACAGGAGGTCATACAAAATGAGTGGGGAGCAGTAGCCTTTGGAATATATAAGGGGTTTAAAAGAAGAAAAAGAAGGAAGGAGGGGCTATGACTTGGAGTGTAATGCAGCAGTTTGCTAGAGATCTCTTAGGTATGGTAACACTTGAAAAGGAGTTTGTACATGACGGATATATGTGTATGTGTGTATGTGTATATATATATATAAACTTGCCCCTTTCACCCTCCGCGGGTGGTTTCTCACTCAAGCTCGGGTCCTCTACCAGAGGCCTGGGAGCTTGAGGGTCCTGCACAGTATCTCAGCTGTTCCTAGCACTGCGCTTTTCTGGATTGAGATGTCTGAGATCTTTCCAGGTATCTGTTGTAGCCACTCCTCTAGCTTGGGGGTTACTGCCCCGAGTGCTCCAATTACCACAGGCACCACTGTCACCTTCACTTTCCAGGCTTTCTCCAGTTCTTCTCTGAGTCCCTGGTATTTCTCCAGTTTCTCATGTTCCTTCTTCCTGATGTTCCCATCACTTGGCACTGCCACATCCACCACAACGGCTTTCCTCTGTTCTTTATCCACCACTACGATGTCTGGTTGGTTCGCCATTACCATCCTATCAGTCTGGATCTGGAAGTCCCACAGGATCTTTGCCCATTCATTCTCTACCACCTTCTGAGGTGTTTCCCATTTTTACCTTGGGGTTTCCAGTCCTATATTCTGCACACATGTTTATGATTCCAGCTACTTGATTGTGGCGCTCCATGTATGCTTTACCTTCCAGCATATATATATATATATATATATATATATATATATATATATATATATATATATATATATATATACATATATATATATATATACATATATAGCACTGACGTCATCGCCCCACCTCCACTCTGGAAATGCTAAGTCGAATTGAATTATGTTACACTATTCACAGGGTGGATGTGAAAATCAAAATGCAATCCCCTCTTTTCATTTTCCTTTTAATTATGACACAGAACAAGCGATTTTTAAGTAGAAAATGAAAAAGCATTTCTGTTAATCCATTTTAATGATCAAATTAGACATTTCTAAATGAATATTTACTACACATTTACCAGAGAACTTTTTGAAAATGAAATGTCAAATACCATTTTCATCATCATTTTAATTAAGTTGAAGAAGAAGAAAATGAAAAAGCATTTTGATGGATTGCTTTTTCATTTTGAGTCAAAAACGCAGCTTCATTTTGAAAATGAAAAAGCATTTCTGGTATTGACTTTTATTTTTAATTATGCCACAGAATTGCTTCCATACCCCCAGGGAAATGAACGCAGAGGAGCCAAGGTGAGAGTTTTCTTGTTTTAATTCAAGAACATGAGCACAACAGCTCCACATAAGGCCACATCAGCATATGACCCTCCCAACTCCCTTCCATTGCGTTACACATCCTTTTTTAAATCATTAGCCCCTCCTACTGGGCGTTTCTCTTCATTAGTCCAAAAAGACAGGTTTTGAACAGTTTTACATTGTTTAGCAAAACATAAGTAAACATACAGAAATAAACAGTGTGAGTGCAGCCACCAGCTGATGGTGCCACACCGTCACAGTGATGTCCCCATTTCCAATAAAGACATTCTTGATTTCAGCTCTATCATCTGTTAATAATATATGTTTCAGAAACTGAAGGGAACCTGTAGGAATTGTGTCAAATTTAGATTCTGAAGGTGTCACTGGAAAGCTGAAGATCTGAGGAAATCCTGAACTTGAGAAAACCATCTTTGTTTAATAACTGACCCACCGACAGAATTTCTCTGTCAAATCATGGGTGATAAAACAATGACTTCCTACTGTGAAGGATTTCTTTGTTTTTGCAAATACCTGTGTGGGCTAAAGTTCTGGGTATAGATAAATAAACAGGATAACACGGTTTGGGTGTGAATTTCAGGTAATTTAAGGGAATTTTAACAACAGAGAAATTACACTTCAGCAGAAGTTGTATGTGACAGATTATTGAACAAATATGGAAAAGCATTTGAGAGGCTGTCACAGCTCTTCAAAGACAAATAATCCAATATTATTTACGGTACAAATAAAAATACCAGGATATGATGCTTTTTCACCAGATGGGATGCTATTAAAACCAGCTAGACTACAATTCTTTAGTGGACAGAAGTTCATACAAAGTTAGCCTCAAAATGCCAACTTTTGTAACTTAAAGGTTTGATCTTATAATCAAACATTTTTTTGTCAATAATCAAAACTATTATTTGGTTACTAAAATAATCGTTTCATTTACACAATCTTATAGTATATGCTCAATTTAAATAGAAACAATTTTTTTAACAAAAAACATAATTTTTTTTCTGAGAATTAGTTGCTGAAATTTGTGTTTACAATTTTTCTAGATGATTCTTTTTAAATTGAGTGACATATTTTGAATAAAATGCATGTGTGTTGCTGATCAAGCAGCCCAACACACAAGCATTAACATCTCAGTGATTTAAGGAATCATTACAGACAAATGGGAGTTTACGTCAATAATAAAATCCTCAAGTAGCTTCAGATTTTTCTAAAATGGAATCAAATGGCACGTGAATGAAGACCAGCTCCCTGACCTGACCTTGCAAAGGGCCATGTGTATTTTGGCAGGTGCTCGTGGGATAAAACCTGACGTGTCTCTGATAAGAAGTGTGTGTGTGTGTGTGTGTGTGCACACATGTGCCACGTATTCACCAGAGACCTGAGCAGTCCAGGAATCCCCCTTTCATCAGTTCTTCAGACAGAAAAGAGAGCAGGACTCCTGATCTAGGCCGAGTCATGTCTGGATTGAACGCGTCCCTCGGATACTTCCTGGCCGTCGTGATTTTTGCAACTTTGGTGCGAACGCTTCTCAAAAAATGGCCACGTCTCCATTTCATGTCAGAATTTGCCTCTTCTTTCATGCTGGTGGCATGTTGGCTGGAGGTTCAGACCATAGTGGAGGTGGGCGAGTGGGCCGGGGGTTTGGGTCCTGATGTGACTGCAACCATGCTGTTTGTGGTGTTGCTGACTCATGGGGTGATCAGTGGTGGAGCGTCGGGGAATCCGAGCTTGGCTGTTCAGAAGTTCCTGCAGCTGGAAGACACCACCCTGTCCACTCTGCTGACGGCCTCAGCCCAGTTTCTTGGGGCTCACGCGGCTCTCCTGGCAGCAGGGTTTTACTGGAGGCTGGAGCTGACGGACATGCACATGATCAAAAACCTGATGTCTAGTGAGTGTAGCACTTCCCTGCAGGTCACGGTGCTGCAGGGCTTTTCCACAGAGTGCATGTGTGCCATCATCTTTCATCTCCTCTGCCTGAGCCTAAAGCGCAGGTCTGCTGTCATTCGCGTTCCACTGGTCGCTCTCCTCCAAACATTGTTTTCTCATTCTGGTGAGTCTGGAAGAGATCTGAAGAAAACCTGTGGATGAATCAGGGTTAGAGTTAGAGAAATCTTGCTTCTGTGGTCTGTTAAATGCACTCCTGTTTTTTTCTTACACAGAATAGCAGTTTTACAAAGGATCTTATAAAATCAACTAAACACCTTTTGGTTGCAGGTAAATGACTACTTTTTCACCTTAAGCAGGCAAATCTTCCTTTTCTGCTCACTTTCAGCTCGACGCTACACTTCAGCGTACATGAATCCGTCTTTGGCGTACGGACTCACCTTCCACTGTCCTGGATTCACCTTTACGGAGTATGCAGTGGTCTACTGGCTGAGCTCTTTGACAGGTAAACTACTTTGAATTAAGAGCAAAGTTAAGTGAGACAAAAATTTTAAGGTTGCATTAGGAAACTGAGTCTTAATATTGTCTAAATTAATGACCTTTTGTCACTTTAATGCTGATACTGTACCAGTAGACAGTGATAAACAAGTTGCTTCTTCAGTAAAAGTGGCTTACAGGTCAAACAGCAAAACTTGAATTGCTCTCTCTGTGCTGCTGTAGTTTTCACTCAAGACTGATGAAAAACTTGCTGCTCTCTTTGCTGAAGCTTTGACAGTATTCAATTTACATTGTGTAAAGGCTTTAGGATGTATTAAGTCCTTGATTGTTTCAGCTATTCTGCAGTGGGTTTACTGGTGTTCTGGAGGTCATTTATCTGGTAACTGATCTCGCTTTCAGGTGGTAGAAAATCTCTTCCATTTGACTCCAGAAATCTTGAAGGTGACCACTATTCTAAAACAAATCCCAACAACCCCTTCTTCCCCATGTCACCATTGTGTCTTCTGGTGGTTGGCCTTTAGATCAAGTGCAATAGCAATGAAACCCAGAGGTATCAAGCAACCATAGATAAACACTCACCAGCCACCTTAGTACCAGGTTGGACCCGCTTTTTCCTTCAGAACCGCCTTAATCCTTGGTGGCATAGATTCAACAAGGTACTGGAAAAATTCCTCAGAGAATTTGGTTCATATTGACATGACAGCATCACACAGTTGCTGCAGATTTGTCAGCTGCACATCCATGATGCCAATGTCCCGCTCCACCACATCCCAAAGGTTCTCTATTTGGTTGAGATCTGGTGATCTGGCGAGGCTATTTGAGTCCAGTGAACTCATTGTCATGTTCAGGAAAACAGTCTGACATGATTCCAGCTTTATGACATGGCGCCTTATCCTGTTGGAAGTAGCATCAGAAGATGGTCCACTGTAGGCAGAAGGGGATGGACATGGTCAGTGACAATACTCAGGTAGGCTGTGGTGTTGGAACCATGCACAGTTGGTACGAAAGGGTACCAAAGTGTGTCAAGAAAATATCCTCCATACCATGACACCACCACCACCAGCCTGAACCATTGATACAAGGCAGGATGGATCCATGTTTTCATGTTGTTGACGCCAAATTCTGACCCATACCATCTGAATGTGGCAGCAAAAATGGAGGCTCATTGGACCAGACAATGTTTTTCCAATCTTCAATTGTCCAGTTTTGGTGAGTCTGTGACCTCGGTTGGAACCAGTGTTCCTGTTGTCTTTCTATCAGCTGGAACCAGTCTGTCCATTCTCCTCTGACCTCTGACATCAACAAGGCATTTCCACCCACAGAACTGCTTCTCACTGGATGTGTTCTATTTTTCAGGCCATTCTCTATAAACCCTAGAGATGGCTGTGGGTGAAAATCCCAGTAGATCAGCAGTTTCTGAAATCCTTAGACCAGCTCGTCTGGCCCCAACACCCATGCCACGTTCAAAGTCACTTCAATCACCTTTCTTCTTCTGATGCTCGGGTTGAATTGCAGCAGATCATCTTGACCACAGATGTCTACATGACTAAAGGCATTACGTTGCTGCCATGTGATTGGCTGATTAGAAATAATGAGCAGATGGACAGGTAGGAATAATAAAGTGGCCAGTATGTTTTTTTTTTTTTTTTACATCTTCCAAGTGAGGAGTCTTTTTGATTCAGTCTTCTTCTGTTGATAGATGTCAGTCACACTAATGTCAGCCTGCATTGCCTTCAAACAAACATTTGATGTTGGAGTTACTCTGCACTCCAGGAGCATTTCTTATTTTTAGAACTGCTTGAGGCACAGCAGCATCTAGAATACGTTTCCATTTTCTGTGCATTGATGTGCACCGAATAGTTTAATCTGGAACACTGAGAAACAATCAGAGCCAAGTCAGAATTCACTGTCTTATTTGTTAAAAACAGCTTCAAAATTGGCTCAGTTTCTGTTTGGTAACAGGTAAGTGGGCTGATTTTGTGATGTCATTTAAAACGTGGGACCGACGGTAAGGTTTTTATTTAGTCCACTTCTTACTAATAAAATGCAGAAAGTGACAGAAGTGGTTCTCTCCGTTGCTGGATGTTCACGGCTGTCGTCGTCTGTCTAAATGGTCACGTTTCTTCCGCAGGCATGACTCTGGCTCTTCTCTTGTACATGGGCCACATTCCCAGGATGTTTGCCAAAAACCTTCTGTATTCCCAGAAGACACGCTTCAGAGTGCCCAAAGGAGACAAGGCAGAGAAGAAAAAAATGTGAATGATGGACACAAACAGCCAATGGTTCCTATGCATTTATTTTAGACGTGTGTTTAAAAAAAAGAAGATAAATAAATGAAAAAACTGGTCAAAGGATCCATTCTTGCTCTGATTTAAGAAACAACATCTCCAGCGCGTTTTTCAAATAACGAGTGAAACTTAATGTCGAGTCAAAGACGTTACTGCTGAAACAAATGAACCCTAGAATGAAAGAGCACTGGAGAAAGGTGGAGTCCAGCTGCTACGTGCTGCCTGAACACTGACCAGAAGCGGGTTTGGACGACTGGGGCGTGCAGGTTTTTGGGATGTTGGGCTGGTTTTTAGCAGATGTGCCTGGATCTGTGGGAGAGACCAAGAACTGTTTCAGCCAGCGGAAAAGAAATGTTCACGTGGTGAAGGACGCTAATATTCGTCTCCTTTTTCCTGTGCAGCAGCTGAGCAAACAGAAGCTGAGTGCCTGACGTCTTAGACAGTATTTTTATGATTGGAGTTCTGTTAAGTACTCCATGAGCAAACAGGGGTGTGCTTGTACAAACCCCAGCGTAATTAACCAAACTTTATTTTTAGGAAATGCTTAATTCTTAGTCCTGTTTTAAGTTCTGGAGAGTGAGATGGATGTGGAGGGAGGCGTTAGAAAAAGAGGGATGGGTGAGGAAAGGAAGCAGCAGAGGCTGCAGAAAAACACAACGCTGCAGTTTCATGACAACTTCCGTTTGCGCAAGCATGAAAACCCAAACTGAAGTCTCCGTGTTTTAAGGCAAAGACGGAGACATCAATCCCTGGTCAGAGGTCGTCGCCAACGTGCAGCCGATGACTGCTCCAGGTTTACAGACAGGCCAGTGCTGTTCACACCCACCCTGCTGCTCCTGCAGCTCCAACTGCGCCTCTGGACGCTCCACCCACAGACAGTAATCCGGGTTATTCAGAAAAGTCTTGGTCTGACCACAGCTGAGACACCTGACCACAGTGAAGCTGGTCTTTCTCTTCTTTCCTTTAGAGACAAAAACAAATGACTAAAAAAGGAAAAACCAACCCCATGGCTGAGGATCTCTGTGAGATACTGACTGCGTTGCCTTGTTGTAGCAGTGACTCCTGGAATGAGCAGCGTGCAGCACCCTTTGCATAATGTCCTCTTCACAGACGGGTCTCTGCAATCAAACACAGCGCTGGTCTGGGTTCAGTCCATTCTGACCCAGCAGGACTGAGCTCAGCCTCACAGTGTTAGAAGAACGTTTCTGTTGAATCCATCCAACTTTACATATGCATTTAGAAAAAGAACAACACGGTGATAATAGGTCATGTGATCACCACACCTTTAGGCAGGCGGGTACATGAGGCTGCAGCAGACACACAAAACCATCTTTAAATGTCTTCTAGAAGCACTTTTCTCCTTACAGTTTCTGATTCTACATTTACATGAAGCAGTTTGGAGTTTCCATCATTTTTCAAGAATGGGTCATTTAAAAAAAAAATCTGTTTTGCTTACACAAAAATAAAAACTGAATACAACAAACCAAATATGCAAAAGGTTTTTTAAAGTTCCCGAGATCACAAAGCAGACATAATGACTCAATGGGAAAAATGACGTTTGAACTCTATAGGAAGTGACGTAATGGCTCCTGTTAAACTAGTCTCCAAAATAAAGCCCTGAACCGTTCAACGTGCTCAATGCAAGATTAAAACTACTCACTGTCTGAGAACCAAACGTCGAGCAATCGTCTTCTGTGTAAAGCAGTAGAAGCGAGCCAGCTCCACATTCTTTGGATTTTGCGCTAAAACACAATGAGCAGCCTGTGGAGAGAGTAGACGGTCACAGATCGCAGGTTTATTCGCACCGTGGCTGATGGCTCCGGTCAGCGTTCAGCTCCTCCGTACCTGGTAAAGGTAGTTAAGTCGCTGGTGCGCTTCTTTGTCTTTTACCTGAAGAGCCATCACTTACAGATTTAAAACAAAACCCCGGACAGTCTGAACAGGGAGAGACTTTCGACTAAGTTAGCATGTGAGCTAATGTGACGCGTATCCGGGGAGATCCTTGAAAATAAAAGCCCCCCCTGTCGATAGAATATTAATGTAAACTACATTTGTCGCCCAGATCTTAAAGGCAACGTTATATTTATTAAAGCGCAAAAACAGTAAAAAGCTGTAAGGAAGGGAAAAAAAACCCCGATGTCCTCTATAGCATACTCATCAATATTAGTGAGCAATAGTCACTATGCTCAATAATAAACTAATTGCTTTGGCATTTTGCGTTTGGACTACAGAAGTATCAGAACCCAGCCCCAGGGCCTGGCAACTCCCGGCCTCCAGGGCCGCTGTGTCTGCATGACTTCCAGATATCCAAGCTCTGATTCGTGACTGCTTACCTGGTTCAGGTGTCCAGCCAATTAGAACATGACAGAGCAGAGCGGGGGATGTTGGAAAACGTGCAGGAATGCGGCCCCCTGGAGTTGAGCATCCCTGCTTTAGGCTGACATCCTTCTCTGGGTTTTTTGTGTGTGACGTTTTTGTCCTCCCTACTGCTGATTACCTAGACCAGGTATGTTCCATTGAAGGCAGCAAGAGCAGGGACAGGGAAAAAAAAGCAGGACGCCGGGCCTTTAAAGACTGGTTTAACAGCCCTAAGCGTGGATTGACAAAATGACAGACATAAAATACTCCTTTTTAATAAGAATAGCAAATAGAGTACAAACCCTGTCAATCTAAAGTTTTAACGGCCAGTAAGGTGCGCCCTTGGGATGAGGAGTCAAACTATCTCGGGCTAGAACTGGTACAGTGGACCGGTCAGAGAACACTATCAGCACGCACGATGCATTGAAACAGAAAAGCCCATAAAACATGGATCAGTAAAGAAATGGCAAGTGCTCTGTAAATGAAACACTTCATCGACCAAATGAGGAAACTAAAATGAAATTCAAGTATCAAAAGAACTAAGACACTGACAAGCTGAAAAGGTAAATTACAAATGTAGTAAAAATCACAGGAAGGGAGACATGACACAATCAACAATACATTAGGAAACGTTTTGCATTTGTTTAAGGCAGCTGATTAAAAAACTAAACAGAACTAGGCATCTTCTTCCTTCCACGTTAAATACAAACCTAGCCCGACCTTGATGCACAAAGTCAACTATGCCCGACTGAGACGATGCACTTCCGTCTGAATCAGAGTTCGAGTGAAGAGTCGTGCTCTTGATTTTTGGTCTTCTTCACAGTGAGGTTTTTGCGGGGCTTATAAGGCTGATGCGTCAAGAGAGGCAAGCCACTCAGTCTATTGTCTGGCACAAAAACTGAAACGGTTGGCACGCGTGTCCGCAGCATGGGAGGCCGGCGCGGCGGGCCTCCCCAGCTAACGGCTGCCTTTCATGGCCTCCTTGGCTGCCAGGATGAGAGGAGTCAGACTGGAGAGGGGCTTCGCCAGCTTCAGGAACGGATGCTGAAGAACAAAATTCAACAAGCGGATTAGACCAAACCCAAAACCGTAAGTCGCAAAGAAAAAGGCGATGGGTGGAAGCTGAACCTGCAGAAGCTCTTTGCCTCCCCCTCTTTTCTCTACATCCATTTCCAGGCAGCGGTTCAAGAAATCTCGAAAAACTGGAGAGAGCTTCTCTGGATTCTGAAGCTCAGGGGTTCCATTTGTAGCAATCAGGTATAAAGCCTGCCAAACACAAGAAAGTCAGAGAAGCGTGACACACAACTTAGCATGGAGTCGCACTAAGCTTAGGGGTCATTTTTTTAAGATCCTTTTATTGACTTTAGGTAACATGCACAGCAACACTGAACTCACTCGCAGCGGGTTTTCATTCAGGTATGGAGGCTCTCCTTCAACCATCTCTATGGCCATAATACCAAGTGACCAAATATCTACTTTAGGCCCATAGGCCTTTCTGGTCACTACTTCAGGAGCCATCCAGTAAGGTGTGCCAACCATGGTGCTGCGTTTGCTCTGTTCTGGAGTGATCTGGGCACAGAAGCCAAAATCAGCTGTTGGAGAAACACAGATAGAAAGATGTGGAGTTACAGTGGTTGGATGTAGTGATTGTTGCAGTTGGTTGCTTCTAATATGGGGCAAACGACTTACTAAGCTTCACGGATCCATCCATTCCCAGCAACACGTTGTCACTTTTGATGTCTCTGTGAATCACTTGATTTGCGTGCAAGAAGTCCAAAGCTTGTAAACACTAAAAGAGAGAAGGCAGAAGGCTTGTAGGACTAATTTTGTTCCATTCTCCACTTCAAGTGGAAGCACAGTGAGGTCCATACTACGATATGAAAAAAGGAAACTCACCTCTCGACAAACAGCAGCTATCTGGGCTTCATCCATGCAAGTCTCGGTGACGACGTCTGTCAGGGAGCCACCAGCAAGATATTCCATGACGACAAACAGCTCGTCCCCCATCAGGAAACTGATCCAAATGACAAATGAATACCGTTTACCTCAATGCATGAAAATAAACCCAAATAAAGCTGTTGCCCTGCAGACTGAAGGTCCCTCACCTGTCTAAAAAGTTGACGATGTTGGGGTTCTTCAACTCCTTCATCACTAGGATCTCATTGATAATGAGTTCCTTCTTCGGCTGCTTTTGTAGATTGATTTGTTTAATCGCGACCTGTAAATGGAAAATGACAGTTCTTAAATATTCGAAAAGCAGTAATAGTACATTTGATCGTTTTCTGTCAAAAGCGTCAAATGTCTTGAATTCTGCAATCCCATCAAGTAACACAAGTTGGATCATTTCAAACGGAATAACATTTTACGCTCCCTCCTCCATGAACCATGGCAGAGGGGTTTGAGAGCTCGAGTAAAACCAGGGGGGGAAGAAGCTTAAGGGTAACGGCCCTGACAGGATCTCCTTAGGCAGACAAGCCCTAGGTGACCAGGCGGACAAAGAGCAGTTCAAAGCCCCTTTATTGGCGTCACCACAGTCCCACCATAGAGTCAGGCCTGGGTTTGAGAATGGCAGCCCACCCAGGTGGCTGGGGCTTTTCCCCACAGGCCCCAGTTAGGCGTGGCCTGTAGTGATGATGTGGGATCACTCCTGGTAGAGCCCGTCTCCTGCAGCAGAGCTGGTGCAATGTGGTTTGGCCAGGCTGGAAGGTGAGTGCCTCAGTGGGACAACCATGGAGTCTGCCCTTTGGGACATGAATCGTCCCCACTCTGGATGTGAAGAAGCTTAAAATGTTTCAAGAAGTACTGTCTAAACATAGCAAGAAGCTTTCTCATGAGCCCTCAGCTCAGCCATCAAAGTTATTGTCATACACCTAGGTGTGTGACGTTTGTTCTCTGCATTTGATTCCCCCCCTGGGGGAGGTGAACCATGGGATTTGGGACTGTGTACCAATCAGGAACCATTTGGTGGTTTAACCCCCCAATCTTTATGGTAAGTGTCAAGCAGGACACTGGGTCCCACTTTTAGGGTCTTTGGTATGACTCGGATTGGATTTGAACTAACGATCTTCCAGTATCAGGGCGGACACTCTACCACAAGGCCACTGTACGAAAGAGTTGAATCTCTTTGCCTTCTAGTAAGGGATAACTCTCTGTGGGTTTTGGCCTGAGGGCCAAAGAGCAGTTTGGAGTACCCGCCGTTCTTCTGGAGTCACTGAGGTCGTTGGAGAGCTCCTCAGCGGCAAGGCGCCAAGGCTGAAGTCCACCCTAAAGGGCTCAAGTCTCTGGATGCTGGTGGACTGTTTTGGTGGACACGTCTCTGCAGCATTGTGTGGCAGTTGGAAACTGTACCACCGGACTGGGGCGGTGGTTCCTCATTTCAAAAAGGGAGACGGGAGTTTCCAACTATCAAAGAATCCATTCCAGAGTCCTGAAGAGAAGAGTTCAGCCAATAGCCAAACCTCCGATTCAGGAAGAACAGTCCGGTTTTCGTCTTGGAACTAAGAATCAGCTCTACATTCTACATAAAGTGCTCATCAAGTTTGGTGGAATTGGAGAAGATGTTGGACCCTTGTAGTATCCTGTGCAGAGCTGCTCTGTGTACAAGAATGTGGTCCCAAAGACAGGCGGCTGAAAAGAGTTTCCTCCGTGGGCTGGCTGGGCGCTCCCTTAGAGGTAAGGGGAGGAGCTTGATCACCTGGAGAGAAGCCAGAGTAGAGCCACTGCTCCTCCACATCGAGAGCAGCAAGCTGAGAGGGCTCAGGGATCTGGTTGAGATGCCATGCTCCTCCCTGTCGCACCAGGCGGAGACCCCGGGGGAGACCCAGGACACGCTGGAAAGACAACTCCTCGGCTGACCAGGGAACACCTCAGGATTCCTCCAGAGGAGGAATTGGCAGAGAAGAAGAAAGTCTGGGCATCTCTACTCTGACTTCTTCCCCCACAGCCTGGCCCTGGATATCGCTTGTGCTAAACTGTTAGAAGCTGCACCATTTGATCAGTTTCCAAATGACATTATTGGTAGAGCTTCAGCTTATTCCTTTTTAAGTTCTTTCAGACCATTACCTCCTGTCCAGTAGCAACGTCAATGGCTGTGAATACGGTTCCTGATGCCCTGCAAATACAGAAACATTTTTAGTTTACATTTTAAAAGCTTTAATCATTTCTCTCTGCACTAAGACAAAGCTTGATTAATAAAAGTCGATGCACAAACATCCACAACATCTTAAATCCATCCAAAGACTGGAAAATGGGAATTCTTTCATGATTTCCGCCATTTGTTCTGGTCAACTATTATACTCTGTTAAACCTTGAAAACAAGGAGGATGCCCTTGACTAATAAAATATGTTTTCTGAAAATTAAAAACCATCTCGTCTTATTTAGAGTTGGGGAAAGTGCGTTTAGGCAGCAACAACTAAATATCACGTTCCAATTATGATTATGACTATAAGACACAGTTCTGCTGATCACGTCATGCTTCTTCACCATAACGTTCTCAACATACACTCATGGGCTGCAATCCTACAATAACAGGAGCTTGACAAACATCCAGTCACACTCTAGCACTCACTATTCTGTCTTTCTATAACTTAAATACACCTTATTCCTCTTAAAAATCCATCTGCAGGCGTTTCTTTGTCTGCATCAATACTCACCCCTGACCAATTTTTTCATATCTTGTGTACTTTTTCTTGGGATCTCCGATGCTGACTATAGTTCCTGTAAACCACATTACATTCATAAATGGAATGGACCAATGGAAACCAACACAGTTCAACTGCTCTTTACATTGGTGATGAAAAAGTTCAGAACAATAGGAACAGGAAGTGTTTTGGGACAGCTTCAACCAAAACCGGGAAAAAAGCAAAAAATAAAATACATGGCATTCTTTCATCATTACAGGGGGTCCAAAACCATGCAAAAAGAGGCAATATTCATGTGTCTATAAAGCATCCTCTTGCATTAATAATGTCCATGCTGCTACTAATATTCGGTGAAGGTATTTTTCTCTCTCACTCAGTTTGTCCATGATCTCCTCATCCGTCATCTTGCTTTTCTTCTTCTGTCGGTCTGCTGCCTTGGAGGCAGCGTCTCCATCAGGACCCGTGCTTGCAGCAGGAATGGGCTCAATAACAGACCGCGTATAAACCTGCAAAGCATTTTAGAAACGCAACGGCTCAAAGCTTCGCATATGAAAAACATTTTTAACAACATAGAAAAAAAACCAACGAAAAAAGAACTAATAAGAACTAATGGGAACAAAGGAGTGTTTTTCAACCATTGTACTGCAACACTAGCATGCATTGAGAGCTGGTCAGGGAAATAACTCAATTTCAGCTAATTGGTCTTAAAAACATCATGAATCAGCTCTGTGCTCATCCAAACAGGACCACATTTCACACTGAGTAGTTAGGAATATCAAATCCTAAAAGACTTTTTTCTGTGAGTTTCTTTGATTCCTATTCAAGACCCTTTGAAAAGAACGACAATTTAACTGAAACTTTGGCCAGCTCTGATTTTGGAAAAGGTTTGGCCCCTAAAACTGTCTCCCCCAGTTATTCCTGGGGGCTTAATCACATACATCAACAATCAAGCCAACCAAAAGTGTTAGACCGTGGAAAAAGGTGCAAAAAATTGAAACTTGGAAACGGGAGTGTAGCAACGTTTTTCACTACATATCCCATGGTTCATTGGGTTAATGTGACAGCATCTCTAACTACACTGCTGTTAACTGAAGCAGAACAAAGGAAAAACATGGAGCACAGATCTATATGATGAAAGGTAAACAGTTTAGTTCTCCTTCAAGGTTTTTGCCGGAGCTCAAAGGAATCATGAACAGCCAGAGATTCCAGTGTTTGGGTCAAACAGCTGCTTTCTAATAATGTCTGCCTGAAGGAAAATTCTATTTTAAAATGAAGTAATTACCACATAAAGAGACTGAATTAAGGTTCAATTCCCAGCAAAGATATAACTAAACTCATTTAATATGTTTTTTCCCCCTAAAATCAATAAAACATTTTTTGTCAGTTATATTTTGTATCTAGACACAAAAAAATAATGAAAGTATTGCAGCTATTAAAAAAAATCCTCTTTTTGTTTCATTTTCAGTTGCTGGTGTGTCCTGGGAATTTTATTGAGGAAGAAGTGGACTTTGGCTGAAAGAAGGTTGAAAAACACTGGAACAATGTGTAGCTTACACTCTTTGTGTGTTCTGGTCTTGGTGCCACAATGGGAGGAGGAGCTTCATCGTCATCCTCGTCATCATCATCAATATCTTTAATGTTGGGAGAAGATGGCTCAGATCCTTTTTTGATGGGCTGATTCCAATTTAAACAAGAGAATGTTAACGATTGTCAAATAAAACAGCATGAACGGGACGACAGACTAGAGTCAGATACTCACCGACTGAGGTGCTGGAGTGAACGCGTCTTTTTCTGTTTTTTAGAAAACAGCCTTATTAGTTACAACGGTACAAAGTTTTACAAGATGAGTTTGCGATTTATCTTAGGCAAACAGGTTTATCCGTTAAACTTTCCAACAGCTGAAAGAAATGTGTGGTTAAGTGTCTTGTCCAAGGATACAGGGACTTCTAAGCCTGGGATTTGAACCCTGACCCAACCAACTGCTCAGCCCACTGAGAAACAGTCCTTTCAGAAGCAGGAGTCCTTTAACTGCCTGGTATGTTCATAGTCCAACACAGGCCGTAAAACTGTCAGACACAAGATTTTTACGAAGGGCCTCACCAGACGATGAGAAGCTGAGGTACTTCTGTCGCCCGTTGTCCGTCGAGTCGTAGAATTTAAGAACATCTAGTACAGCCTGGGGGTTCTTCTTCTGCTCTGACTTAGTGATGTTTGAGGTCTGGAGTAGTCGAGCCCATTGCTCCGGCATGCCCTGCACAAAACCAACAGCTAACGTGTGTTATCCTGTTTGGCCGTGTGTAACTCTGCATTGTTTGATGGTTTTATACAGCCCGTGTTAAGCTGTGACAGGTAAGAATGAGATCAAATAAGTAGCGTTAAAACTGTAAGGGTCAGAACACCTGAACCAATAGAGGCTTTCATAGACTTTGACTGGAAAGAGGTTTATGTTGAAGACGTGAATGATTCTTCTGATGCTTTTTTGAGACAGTTGGTTTTTTTTAACAATCATTATTGTCCAGTGAGGAAAATAACAGTCTGTAGAAAACAGAAACAATATCCATGGATGACTAAAGGGTTAAAAAGAAGCCTGCAAAAAGAAAAACTCTTTATAAAAAGATTGTTTAAAAGATCAAACCGAAGATAAAGAGAGCGAATACAGGAAATGCAAACATAGTTCGACAACAATTTAAGAGAGCAAAAACAGAATTATTACAGTCACAAATTACAATTTCATTGGAAAACATAGCATGAACAGCGGTAAGACTTTTGGGGTAATAGGTCAACATCCTTAGAGTTCACAGAAAACATTGAAATGCCTGTTGATCACAAAGAGAATGCAGTAACAGCATTTCATTCAATAAATCATTCACTACTTTGACAAAAATGTGGGCATTATGGTATTAGAGGGGTGATAGAGAACAAAGCTTTTGAAAATTTGTAATCTTATCTTATTTCTTCCATACATTCCAGTATTGTTGTGAAATTTGGGAAAATATATACAAAAGAAATATTGATCCAATAACTAAACTTTAAAAACAGAGCATTTAGACCAGTGGTCTTTTTCATGCCACGGACGGTATGACGTCACACAAACTTTCACGGACCGGTCTTTCAAATACAGGCGGATGATTATTGTAGCAATACTAGGATGATGGAAGATCAAATACATGACAAGACGAACCCTGTGCTTTTATTTTGACACGCTTAACAGTTGACATGGCACAGGTGTCATCATCCTACCCCCTTCCCACACTCATGGTGCAAAAAAGAAGTCTATTAATGTAGCTTTCTTTTTCTGGAAGTGGAAGGTAGGGTTGGGCGATGTCCCCTAAATTGGCCGTTGACGATGTTTTCAGTCAACCATCGGGATGGACGATGATATCGTCGGGGGGGGGGTGTATTTTTAATTTTTCGTTCTTATATAATTGGTATTCCTTATTTTACTTTATTACTTTATTTATTGTATTTCCCAAATAATGACTCATCCGCGATGATCCAGTCTAAACTGGGGGAAGTGACTTAAAAAAATAAAAAACAAAATAGAAAAAGGAGTGCTCTGGTCCTGCGTTTGATTTGACCGGTGGAGCGAGCGAACGTGTCTCTAGCAGAGCAGATAGACTTACAGTTTTGTGTTTTAGGGGAAGTAAGGATGCTTTGTTACGTGTGGGAGACTTAGGACTATGATCCGTCCCGCAGCTATACGTGAAAGAGCAACCGGAATTTAGGAGAAGCGGGTCTCCCGGTAAAAGTGTGTGTCGGGGCAGAGCTCGGAGCGCTAGCTTAGCTAACGCAGTGTGTAAGCTTCGAAGCAGAAAGGCCGCTCAGTCCTTAAGAAACCGTTCAAACAAATCACATGGATTTGTGTTTCCAGTTATGTCCCGACAAAATAAAGGCTGATGTTATTCCCACATATTTACGTACAGCCAGGATGCAGATTGCAGCGTTTCACGCATGGATTTTATGTTCATGCTAATGTTGTTAGCCCGTATTAGCATACTGCTAATCCTGGCTTCCGGCTCCGTTTTTCAACAGACAAAGCACTGACCACATGGATTAAAATTAAAATGATGAGCGATAATTCATAATCGTAACATTAATAAAAGCACGTTTAGGAGATCATCTTGTATAATACCGAGCTGACGTATCTATGTATTTAGCCGCTCGGCGGAACTACGTTTCGCTTCCGGTTTTTAAAAACACTACTGCGCATGTGCGAATGATTTATTCTGACCGAAAGTGTGACCCATGTGAATGTTTCTTATAATCTGAAAGAGTTTTTCTGGGCCCATCTACACGGTTGGATTCTAATCCGACCAATAATCCTTATCAAGATATTTTGCACATGTAACCGCGTCTTATGGTGTGACTCGCAGCGTGACGGGGGCGTGGCATCACGATGGTGTCTCTCCATCGGGATGTCAGTCACCCATCACGGTGGACGATGGTATCGTCCATCGGCACAACCCTAGTGGAAGGCTCCTCTTCTGTCTCCTGGCTGGGCCTTTTCCCCTCGGCAAAAAAACTTTCCAAAGACGTTTTGTATTTTACTCATTTTGCTAGCTCCTGGGTTTTATTTTAGCGGTATCCAATCACGTGACCGAGAATAGCGCCTTGAAATGAATCAAAAATGTCTACAGGGGTGCTCACACTTTTTTGCCATGTGAGCTACTTTTGAGTCGACAATGTCTTGAAGATCTACCTGTGTCCATATTTATACATATATATATATATTTAAATACTATTAGTTATGTTTGTTGCTAAATGTTTGTTTATTAGTTACATGTTTATTTGTACATTGTTGTTTATATACTGATGATTAAAAACTACACAGTAAGATTACACAAGGATACTTTTGTATTACCATACACTGACCAAAAATATAAACGCAACACTTTTCTTATTGCTCCCATTTCTTATGATATGAACTCAAAGATGTGAAACATTTTCCACATACACAAAATAACCAGTTCTCTGAAATATTGTTCACAAATCTGTCTAAATCTGTGATAGTGAGCACTTCTCCTTTGCCAAGACAATCCATCCCACCTCACAGGTGTGCCATATCAAGATGCTGATTAGACAGCATGATTATTGCACAGGTGTGCCTTAGACTGGCCACAAGAAAAGGCCACTCTGAAATCTTCAGTTTTGTTTTATTGAGGGGGTCAGGGGACTCAGACAACCAGTCAGTATCTGGTGTGACCACCATTTTCCTCATGAAGTGCAACACATCTCCTTCGCATAGAGTTGATCAGGTTGTTTATTGTGGCCTGTGGAATGTTGGTCCACTCTTCTTCAATGGCTGTGCGAAGTTTATATTTTTGGTCAGTGTATGAGGCGTTTTATTACACTGACAGAAAGCAGTGACTATCGTATTTCATGCTCTGTTGTAAACCGTGCAATGGGGGGAGCATGGCATTTCAGGCGCTGCTGGCTCAGTACGAAGCGTGTCCCACGGAAAACACAGCTTCCTTAATGAGCTGGTATTTCTTGGGCGAGAACCGCAAAGCTGATAGCAGGAGGACACGCGGGGCGGCTTCAATGAACACTCCGGATGTCCAGAGTGGTTTTCTCCCGGGTACTTGACGCGCTGCGGTCAGAAAGTGACTTTCTGATGACAGACAGAATTTGCGCTTAGTGAATTTAAACACGCATGCGCAGTGACGTATGTATTAGGGTTGGGCGATGTCCCCTAAATTGCAGGGCTCCAGACTGCGACCAATTGGTCGCATTTTGCGACCAAAATTTGAGAGTGTGCGACTGAATTTTACATCCAGTCGCACATGCGCGACCCGTAAATTTGCCTCCCCCACCCTACGTATTTTTTTTTATACATTAAACGTGGAAGGGGCACGTCAATGATCAATTAAATAATCAATGAGACGCGAGCGCACACGCACGCAGGCAGACACACACACTCGCGCACATACTCGTGAAACGCGAGCACACACTCGCGTGATGCCCATCTGTGAGGCGGCCACTGCGTGTGAGAAAAATAGGGAAAGCCGCTGTAAGTGGCTAAAATGTGTGGAGGGGGAGGGGCCTAGAGACAATCGAGCGCACGTTAACATCTGTGGGAACGAAACGGAGACAAATATCATCACAACCTGATATGTGCGTCTGAGCAATGAGTAAGTGAACTATTGATTCATTCTTCCGACCTGCGGCTAGTGTACCAGTGACAGAACTACAGCAGGGGTCTCAAACTATCGGCCCGTGGGTTATTTGCAGCCCCCAAGATGATATTTTGCGGCCCCCGCCTTAATGTTACTGCAGCCCGTCAGTTTGTATGAATGACACTTTTTCATTGTTGTGCACGGAGATGACCAACCAATCACAGCAGGGTATATGACTCTTGGGGGCGGGACAATGACAGGGCTTGAAAGCAGGACACCTGACAGCCCCCTCCCTCCCCGGACCACATTAAGGAGTTCCTTACTTTCCTTTTTAGAACGTATTTATTCGCTCGTAATTTTCTAAATGTATGCTTTCCGTGCTGAGCTTTTCTCTGGGTCACACAGAACCGGAGGAAGGTTAAGTTTTGGTTACGGTTACGGCGGCACATCAAACGGTTTATGCACGACTGTTACGGCAGCACCGCTCCCGCGGGAGTCGGGTCAGCTGAGGAGAATAAATGTCCCACATCTACATGCGTGACAGCTAAGGGAGCTTGAACATTAAACACACTCGAGCTGAAAATACGAGGGGAAAATGCAACGATAGACGTGCTTGAGATGAACCGGCACCTCGCCTGGATCGTTGGTGGAGACCAGGCCGGGGGGGGGGGGGGGGGGGGGGGGGGGGGGGCTGTGAGATGAAGGAGAATCTGGAGCGAGACTGAAGGACAACAGGAAGTTGGAGTTGTCCTTAACATTCAATTTAGTTTTAATATTCCTCTCCCCCTTTGTGTGATCTGTGTTATTATATATTTTATGTTTATTTTAATGTGTTGTAATGTATGTAGCCTTTTTTTAAAGAATTGGCATTTTAAATTATTTCAATTAATCACTCAACTACAAAAACCATCAGCACACATGTCCCATAATGCATTGTTTTGTAGTCATCTGGGCAGCTTTCAGTCAGTTCAGTACTAAATTTCCAGCTGTGTTCGCTCAGGTTGGGGCCTTGATCCCGCCCCTTTCTGGTGACATTTTTGGGATGATTGACAGGTGATGTTGGAGCAAAAACAAAAATATGTCTCACACCAGGTGATCTGCGCAGCGTTGCGTCGACCTGGGTGATCTCAAACACGCTTATTGTGCATCTTGGCTGCACTTATTTGGTGTCACCAAGATAAATTTCCATCTGTTTTGTTTACTATTTGTACTGTCATGACAGTGATGGTTCTGTCAGTTTAGCTGTTGTTGCATCTTCAAAAGTGCAGAATAAAATGTGACACTGAATTTGAAAAAGCACATTGTAATTTCTGCATCTATTATTAAAGTATTTATTAGTAATACAGTGAAAATTAGTAGATTTGGTTTGCATGTTGATTTACGGTATGCGCCCCTAAATTTTCTGGTTGTGCCCCTAAAATTTTCAGTTAGGGGCCACTGTGCTCCTGGTGAAAACAGTTAGTCTGGAGCCCTGAATTGGCAGTTGACGATGTTTGCAGTCAACCATCGGGATGGACGATGGTATCGTCGTAGCTGACGTATCTATGTATTTAGCTGCTCGGCGGAACTACGTTTCACTTCCGGTTTTTAAAAACACTACTGCGCATGTGCGAATGATTTATTCCGACCGAAAGTGTGACCCATGTGAATGTTTTTTATAATCTGAAAAAGTTTTTCTGGGCTCATCTACACGGTTGGATTCTAATCCGACCATTGATCCCATCAAGATATTTTGCACATGTAACCGCGGCTTATGGGGTCGACTCGCAGCATGGCGGGGGCGTGGCATCACAATGGTGTCTCTCCATCGGGATGTCAGTCAACCATCACGATGGACGATGGTATCGTCGGCACAACCCTTGTATGTATTAGAAGATGTCCGATTGGCCGTTCGTTCTGCATGTCAATCAAGTCCCATACTTCTCAGTGAGGATTTTGATTGGCTGGTGGATTTTTGGAAGTACGTTTTTTTTTAAATTTATCTTTGCTGGCCTGCGATCTACCCTCATGTCTTGAAGATCTACCGGTCAATCGCGATCGACGTAATGAGCACCCCTGAATAGACTGACGTAACAGAGAATTGGGCAACTTTTAAAAAAAACAAATCATTCAGATTCCGAAATAAATAAAACGGAAGTAATGCAAGTTATTTATTCTGACTGTGCGGCCCGGTAGCAAATGACCCATGGACCGGTACCGGTTAGGGACCACTGATTTAGACTAATAAAATAAAGTTGTTTTTGTGAATCCACAAATGCGCCGTTTAAAAAATCAAATACATTCAAATTTGCGGATATTATGTATGTAAGAATGTTTGAAATGCCTTTTTTCCCTTTAAAATAGTTTGCGCATGAGAGAGTTCAGTCATTTAAAAAAAAACAAAGGAGGCACATTATAATTTGAGGTCATTTTATGTTTGAATCACGTAGACCAAAAACAAATGTAAAATCTCTGTTTTTGGAACAAAACTTTGGGATTCTTTGGATCCTAAATTAGTTAATCACAAAATGTAGGCGACTGTCAAAATGTAAAAAATGTGGTCAATACTAGTGAAATTCAATGATGTATTCGTAAATATGTAATACATATGTGTGTGTGTGTATATAAATGTGTATAGATATCAGGGGTGTAACGGTACAAGTAGTTGGACCAAACCGTTTCGGTACTATTGTATTACTGTATTAACTTTGCGCCGAGGCGGAACTAATGTTAGCCGTGAGTTAGGAGAGGGGGAGGGGGGGCAGCGCAGCGCAACAGTGTGTGTGTGAGCGCACGTTCAGGGTGTGTTGCTCAGTTCGCCGGAACAGAGACTGGTTCTATTATTAACCTGCTCTGGATCTGAGGGTCCAGACGGGGAAGTGAACCCCCAGGAGGTTCAACAGCTATTAGGTGAGGGAGACGACAGTTAGCATGTCAACATTTGGCTAATGCAGAGGCGAGGCCAGAGATGAGGACCCCCCATCTCCTTACGCTCTACTGTATGGGGGCAACACTTTGGCTTTGTTGTCAGCATCCATGAAGGGAAAAGACAGTTGGATAAGTCGAATGCTGTGTGTTGACATTGTTACACAAAGATAGCGTATGCCACAGTAACACATCTAATCTGTTAACCAAATTAAAACGGCATCACCGACTGGAACAATCGGGTCTACCCAAAAAAAAAAAGTGCAAGTTCAAATGTTTTTTTTTCAAGCCAGAGTTAATTATCCAAAGTTTTTGGTTTCTGACAGCCAATAGTTGTTATTTTATATAGCAGATCACTTACATAGATTACTTTTATTATTGTTATATAAAACCAATAGATGCATTTTGCAAGAAATTCTTTTCTGCCTTTCTGCCTTTTGTAAAAATACAGAAAATGTATCAAACTGAGCCCCGTGAAATTCTGAACTGAATTGAGATTGTAGTGGACCGTTACACCCCTAATGTATATGAATAAAGTTTAGTTTCTGTGAGAATTGTATCTTTTGGATGGGGTTGATAAGCATGATGCTTCAGCCCATTCTTTTTTGGTTAATGTTGATTATCATTTAAAAGTTGTTTATAGAACTAAATTATCTTCAAGGACAAAAGGCATCATGGATAAGCTGGTTGATAAATGTTAAAACAAGAAAATGTAAATACTTACAGTGAACTCCCCGGTAACAGCATCAAATCCAACATGGATGGTGTGTTCAAAATCTGACGGCGGGGAGATTTCCGGTCGCTCTTTGTCTCTATCCTTCTTCCTACCACCTGAGCAAAACCAATCATCATGAAACTTCCAACAACAATGTCTAACTATGTCTCTTCCAAATGTTAGTCAACTCACTTTTTTCCTGCCCAGAAAAGATGAATTTAATTTTATTGCGAGGTTTTCTCTCTTCGGGGACAGACGGCAGAGGTTTGGAGCTGTGGTTGCCCGCTAGTGAGTCTTTGCCGGCGTTGGTGCTGAAGATGGTGCTGCCCGTCCTGACTGGAGGGGCTGGGGGTTTATCCTCGGGGTCTCCGTTATCACACATTTCGGAAAGCTTGTTGTGATCCTCACCTGAGTCATAAAGCAGGTAAACACAACAGGTCACGGGTGTCTGGAGCGGGATTAACCCTGATGGGTGCATACAGGTGCAGAAAAGCATCCAACAAAGTCTACTTCTACCATGAAAGACGCCGACCACACTGCAGGGAATGACTCATCAGTTTCCATAGTAAACAGTTATTAGAATCCTGTCAGACAAACCTGAAAACACCACTAAGGAGAGCAGATAATAAACGTACTACTGTGTCTGAGGCTTTCAGAATATCCAACCTGAAGAACCCAATTCTACCCCTTTCTCAATAGAAGCGGACACATCACTAACGCAAATCAGAAAAAACTACCATTTAATACTTCGTGACACTAGAGGCCAAATAAGAAGTTTAAGTAAATGTACCCATTAGTCCCTGGAACGAAACCAAACCCAGAGCTAAGAGGGAATTGTAGTATAATAAGCTGTAGGCCTTGTACTAAGAGTGTTTTTGCTAAACTTTGACACTTCTGCGCACTAAACCTTTTTTCACGGTCCAGCTTTTCGTGCGAGTCTAATACAAACGTCCTTCAAAGGGAATAAGCAGAGGGGCGGCTAGCGCCCGGGCTAATGCTAGCTGGAGCAGCCCGGCCAACGCGCGTGCTAGCTACCGCGGCTCCGGTTAGCTTCGCGGCGCCGCTGCTGTTTTCACCTAATAGCTCTGCTGTAAACGTTCAAGTCCTCCTACAAACTGCTTCATATCAAGGCAAAGACGAGCAGGATAAAGGAAAATGTGTGAGGGTGCAGATTTGCGCTAGAAAGGGGGTTAATTTGCAGGCCAACGGAGCTCACCGGAGATTGATTCCGCACCCGACCGAGCTGACTAGAACTTGACTCCCGGACGAACTTCGGCAGCCTGGAAAACTTTTCTCTGAGCGTCCAAAGCACTTCCGCTGCAGCAGAGGGCCTGGGCGGGACGCGCGTCACACGGATCCCCGCAGAAACATGTGCTTTCAACTATGTACAGGGGAGCTTTTCATGTGTCTTTTCGGCCCCGGGATTGCGCTACTGCGAAGGGGAAGCGGAACTAGCGATCGGCCCGGCCCCGCGGCCCCCCAGCACCCGCCGCAATGAATGGACCCAGACCCACAGTCCAGCACACAGCACGAACAACGGACTCTAGTGCTACTTTTTCACCCAGATTTCTATTGTTATTGATTCTCATTTGATAATTAGATTTGCAATTTTAAAACACATTTGATATTTTAATACGCAAATTCTGTTTTTTGGTGTTTAAAACATTTTCTGAGCATTTCTATATTCAAATTGTGGTCAATCAAGAGCAAATGCCATTTGCTTTCTTATTTGACGTAGTAACTGAAATGGGCGTGCAAGCTCTCTGCTCTGCTCCATTCTGATCATCCACTGTCAGACACATGGATCGTCTTTGTGCTCCTGGTCTGAGCTGAAATCTGGATCAGAACCGCATTTAACCTCACTGAAGTGTATTCAGAACTCTAATCATTTTTTATGCCATTTGTAAATCTAGAATGGTTACTGATCTAGGGTCCAGATTGTTAATTGCCTTAAAATGTAATTAATGCTGAAAGATTTCTGCTTTTTTATATGTGTGTGTTTTTTTTATTTATTTTTTTATTTGTTTATGGAGAGTTGTGCCTTGCATCATTGCATGGTTGTGTCTGTGAGAGTTTGTAATGACTATATTTCTATTAAAAAAACAATATGGCTCTCCATTTTTGTTGCACTAATGTTAGCTTTGGGGTTGTGACAGGCTGTAAGATAGTGGGAGAGCGTGTAAACAAAGGGATGATGGGAAATGAGGAAAGGCTTATTCCGAGCCAATGTTTCTGCCCACAACCCAGATGTGAAGTTTTGTTTTATTGAAGAATTGCAGAATACAAAAACACAAAAATGTAGCATTTATGCAAATAGAAAGTACAATACAGTTCACAATACAGAATAAACTTGTTATTACCTTAAGAAAATCTTAATGATTAAGAACAATCACAGAAGAAAATAAAAAAGAAATATATGTAGAAAAATAGAAATGCGAGCGTAAACTTATGTCATTAGTCCAAAAGATTTACAGATGTTAATCGTTTTTTGAGCCTTTGTATTTTTTGAAGCTGAAATGAAATTTATTTATTGCTGCAGTTCCAGTTTAAACACGAAGAAGTCAGGTTTTTTCTTAGAAAATTTACTTTTTTGAATATGAAATTTAGCCAGTAATAACAACATATTTATAAAAAAGAAATCATCACGATCTTTGAGTTCAAACAATGAAAACCAAATATGACGTTTTTATAATAGAGCTGTAAATCAGCAAGAATAGAATCTGTGATAAATTTGTGGATGTTTTTCCAAAATGTGTATGTGAATTCACAAGACCAGAATAAATGACAGCAGGTTTCAGGTTGCTTCTGGCAGAAAGTATTGCTGGTGTTTAAGTTAGCATTAAATTTAGTTAAGTAATGTTTTGCTGGATAAAATCTGTGTATTAGTTTGAATGAGATTTTTTTTGACTTTGTTTGCTAAGAAGAATTTTTGTGGTAAAGACCAGACTTTTTTCCATTCATCATTATTTCCATTCATCCATTATTTTGGAATGTATGTGCGTATATTGTGTATATCTTATCTTATCTTATCTTATTCAATGTTAGATATAAAATTAGCCCAATAAAAAGTAGCTGATGGAACAGAAACCAAATTATCTTGAGATGACGACTTGTCGTATTTTCAGGCAGATACTCGTAGCAGTGTTTTACAGGTAACTACCCCAGGGCGGTTCAGTCAATTAACTCACCTGCTCAGCGTCCTATTTGAGCCCAGGTGCGCAGTTGTTCATTCTCTTTCTTACCTTCAACGCTCAGTCTTCGCCCCTCCCTCCTCCCCGGCTTCCACCTGTGGGCTCCGTAAAGGGGGTTTTTGTTACCCGAAAGTTTTATGGAAATTTCTCATGGAATTGAACGGAGCCTTATGCCAAACGAAAAGATGTGAATGCCAACTTAAAGAATGTGGAAAATTAAGTATGTCAAATAAATATTTCTTACTGCAAGAGTTGTCTGGCTGAAACAACGCTTCACACGTCACGCTTTTTCTGACCTAAAATTCAAAAAGATGAATTCATTCTGTTAGTCTTTCAGTAGGGCGGGTTAACTGCCTGAATTTGATAGTCGCACCCCCACTGCCTTTTGAAATGCAAATATAAATTATAAATACTTTCAACCAACCAATCTTGCATCTGGGAAGAGAGAATTTGCAATCAAATGATGAATTATATTCATGACTACAACTGAAATATTTTTGGACCACATCTGTAGGGATGCTATGTCCCTATGGATTTATTTTCTCGTTCAAGTAAAATTCTATTCATGTACACTACAGAACCAAAATGATTCGCTCTCCCATCCAAATGATCAGAATCAGGTGTCCTAATCTCTTGGCCTGACCACAGGTGTAACTCAAGCACTCAGGCATGCAGACTGTTTTTACAAACATTTGTGACAAAATAGGTCTCAGGCTCTGAGGAGCTCAGTGAATTCCAGCGTGGAACTGTCATAGCACACCATCTTTTTAACAAATCCAGCGATGAAATGTCCCCACTCCTACATATTCCAGTCAACTGTCAGCTCTATCAGAAAAACATGGAAGAGTTTGGGAACAACAGCAACTCAAAAACCAAGTGGTAGACCCCGTAAACTGATGAAGAGGGGTCAGAGGATGCTGAAGCACATAGTGCAAAGAGGTCACTGACTTTCTGCACAGTCAATTGCTACAGAGCTCCAAACGTCATGTGACCTTCAGATTAGCCCAAGTCCAGCTCAGAGAGCTTCATGGAATGGGTTTCCATGTCAGAGCAGCTGCATCCAAACACACAGCACCAACTGCAATGCAAAGCATCGATGCAGTGGTGTAAAGCACGCCGCCACTGGACTCTAGAGCACTGGAGACGCCTTCTCTGGAGTGATGAATCACACTTTTCCATCTGGAACTCTGATGGACCAGTCTGGGGTTGGAGGTTGCCAGGACAACGGTACATCTGGGACTGCATTGTGCTGAGTGTGAAACATGGTGGAGGAGGAATTATGGTGTGGGGTTGTATTTCTGGTTTTGGCCCCTTAGTTTCAGTGAAAGGAACTCTGAATGCTTCAGGATACCAGAACATTTTGGACAATTCCATGCTCCCCACCTTGTGGGAACAGTTTGGAGCCCCTTCCTCTTCCAACATGACTGTGGACCAGTGACCAAAGTAAGGTCCATGAAGACATGGAGGACAGAGTCTGGTTTAGATGAACTGGACTGGTCTGTACAGAGTCCTGACCTGAACCCCATAGAACACCTTTGGGAGGAATTAGACTGAGATTGAGATCCAGGCCTTCTCCACCAACATCAGAGTGTTACCTCACCAACGACCGTTAGGAAGAATGGTCTAAAATTCCTATAAACACTCCTCAACCTTATGGACAGACTTCCTAGAAGAGTTGAAGCTGCAAAAGGTGAATCCACATCATATTGAACTCTATGGGTTTGGAATGGATGGGACTTCAGTTCATATGTGAGTCAAGGCAGGTGAGCCAATACTTTTGGTAATGTAGTGTATCAATTTATCTATGGAACATTTTTTGGAAATACCGTATAAGGATTCAACATGTACATTTCTTAAAGTTTACATTACTAAACTAACCTAAAAAACAAATGACATATAAAACAGAGTTACTAAAATGAACAGAGAGATTCCACTTTGTTCCTGTAATCTTTACGTGAATGTTTTCTACATTCTACATTTATAACCACCAGAGAATTGTCTGACACCCGCACATGATCACATTTCATTCTAAAGGATCAATTTCAAATAAATTTGCTTTCAAATGAGTAAATCCTTGGCATCTATGTTTTAGAACAAAGCCCCCTTTAAAAATGCACACACACTTCTAAATTGCAAGCATGATATTGGAATGTAAAAGTTATTTTTTAAATTGCAAATTGAATTGTCAATTGAGAAATGATCACAAGTTTGAATTATGGGTGACAGGACTTCCATAGAAATACAGCCCAAATGTTAACATAAATGAGTGGTGACGCTTAAAACAGATGTACTATTAGTTGGATATTTGTTTTATCTTACAGATAAAGTCATTCATTAACATCCCGAGTTAAAAATCAAGCAAAGATATTAACATTTGTTTGTAATATTGTTTATTAATTTACTTACAACACAAGATACAGTTTAGATGGAACCATGATAGTCATCTGAGTTGATGCTTCAGTATGGAGTGACACAAAACAACACAACAGAAAAGTGTTACTAGAAGAGTCCCAGCACAAACGAGCCTCACTGTAGATCCATCACCAACTGGAAGGTGTAAACTCATGCGGACGGACTTCTGATAGAGACGATGTGTTTTCTGGATAAACGGCACAGAAACAATGGAGTTCTGTATGAAGCCAAACTTTTGTCAGTAGGGCATTTGGAGCAATATTGTACAAACCTTGTTTGGATGCTGGACTTTAACCCATGAACAGATGCTGGTATTGCTGGCAGTGCATGGAGCATCCAAGACAGTGTGTGGCTCCAATCTTTGGAATGGAGTGCCTAAATAGAAAGAAATCAAAAGGTCAGAAGCTTGGGTGCAGGGTTCAAATTGTTCTATCATGGTGGAGATGGGAAGTCATCTTAAGTAACTCCTTCTCCAGAGTGATGGGTCTTGAGATAGAAATGGAAGGTGTGATGTTTAATGTTATTAGTGGGTAGGCCGGGCCCACACGTAGGATGTGAGCGGGAGGAGAAGGAGTAATTCTAGTTGGACCTTGATGAAGTGATGATGAGCATCCCTAGAAGTTAGAGAGTTACTGGTGCAGATTTCAATGGACATTTTAGTGCAGGAAACAGAGGTGATGGGCAGAAAAACAGTGTAATCTGAAGTAGATCAGTGACTGCAAAGTTATGGTAGGTGAGAGTGTTTCCAGACAGCATAGGATGGTGGTGTGTAGGATGACTCTGGTGATGAAGAAGATGAAGAAAGAAAGGACAAAGGCAGAGAAGAGGACAGATAGGAGACAGGTAGGACTGTATTTGGTGTGTCATCAGGAAAGAACGTTGATAAGGAGACTTGGTGGTAGAATGAGGAGGTGCAGGAGTGAATATGCAGTAAGAGACTAGCTTAGAGAACGCTGAAGAGTGGAAGGCGAGCTGTGCTGATGATATACATGTGGAGGTATAGAAGTGTCTAGGGGAGATGAAACTGGAGTTTTTTTACTTGACTGTTTAACAAGACCTTAGGTGGTGAGAAGATGCTTGAGGAATTGAGGATAAGCATAAGCATGGGGGTTCTGGCAACTACAGAGAAATTTAGATGATGAATCACACAATAAAGTTATAGGAAAGAGTAGTTGAAACTAGACTAAGAGCAGAAGTGAACATTTGTGAGCAGCAGTATGGTTTCATGCCAGGAAAGAGCACTGCAGATGCAATCTTTGCTTTGAGGATGTTAATAGAGAAGTACAGAGAAGGTCAGCTAGAGCTACATTGTGTCTTTGCAGATCTGGAGAAAACTCATGACAGGGTGCCCAGAGAAGAACTGTGGTATTGTATGAGGAAGTTTGGAATGACAGAAAAGCATGTTAGAGCAGTGCAGAACATGTGTGAGAGCTCTAAAACTGTGGTGAGGTGTGCTGGAGGGGTGACAGAGGAGTTTAAGGTGGAGGTGGGATTACATCAGGGATCAACTTTGAGCCCCTTCCTGTTTGCAATGGTGATGGACAGGATGACAGATGTGGTTGGACAGGAATCACCATGGGCTATGATATTTGCAGATGATACTGTGATTTGTAGCGAGAGCAGCAAACGGAGGAGGAGAAGCTAGAGAGGTGGAGGTTTGCCCTGGAAAGGAGAGGAATGAACGTCAGAGCATGTTCATGTGTGTTCATGTGTGTGAGAGTGATAAAAAAAAAGGTGGGCAGTTTTAAGTGTCTGGGGTCAACAGTCCAGATTCATAGAGAGAATGGAAAAGAAGGGAAGAAGTGAGTGCAGGCAGGTTAGAATGGGTGGAGAAAAATGTCAGGTGTGATAGTTTCAGCTCAAATAAAAGGACAGGTGTAGAAGCAACAAGCCATGTTGCTTCTAGAGTCAGTAGCACTGAGGAAAAGAAATGAAGCAGAGCTGGAGGCAGCAGAGATGAAGATGCTAAGGTTCTCTTTGGGAGGGATCAGGATGGATCAGGAATAAGGACATTAGAGGGATAACACATGTTAGAGGTTTTGGAGATAAAGACACAGAGGCCGGGCTGAGATGGCTCAGACATGTCTAGAGGAGAGACAGTCATCTATTGGTAGAGGGATGCTGAGTCTGGAGCTGTAAGAGGTCTAGAGGAAGACCAAAGAGGAGGTTTATGGATGCAGTGAGTGAAGACATGAAGGTATCTGGTGTTGGAGGAGAGGATGAAGAAGACAGGGTTAGATGGAGGAAACTGATTTGCTGTGGTGACCCCTGAAGGGAACAGCAGACAGGAAAAGAAGGAAGAAGATCAACATTGAATTGTACCATCGACTAGAAATTATAATGTGAATCTAATTGTTGTTAAAATGAATTGTTGCACCCCTAATTAAAGAAGTTGAAGCAGCAAGGTGTAAAGAAAAAAAAATCTTGCTCTAAACTGCAGTTGTGTTGACAAAAAAATTTTAAAACAAAGTCCTCTAAAAAAAAACATTGTGAATTTACTAGATTAGATTAGATTAGATTTATTTATTAATCCCACGAATGGGAAATTTCCTTGTCACAGTAGCATGGAGTTTGGTTTTATAGTAAACTTAGAATCTTACACTTTTTAGTCCACAGCAGGAGCTCGGGAAGTTCAATGTGAACAGGAGTAAAGGTTTTCCCATCAAAGGAGGGCTTGTGGTAGCGCCCGTGAATAGGAATTGTTACTTTCAGCGGATCGGGAGTTGGTCCGGTATGGGAGGGATACACGTAGGTGGAAAACTCTGAAGTCTTGTGGGCTGGCTCTTCTAGGTCGATTGTGGTATTAAACAGCATCTTTTAGAGATAGAGACAGAAACATGAACCTCAGTAAAGCACAAAAAAAAAACACCATTTAACATTTATTTGGAGATTTTAAATTCCCAGTTTAAATTAAACTTGAGAGATTTTTTCCATTTAACCTGCCAGCTACGTTGATGACTCAGAGATGCCAGTTGATAAGGGTCCACATAGACATCCCTGGGCCACCTGTAAACCAACAACGCTCTGACATCATCCGGAGTCTCACTGCCAAGCTCCACGGTGGTCACCACCTCCCTGCACAGCACAAAGAAAGTACTCACAACATTTGAAATGATTATTTACCTGATTCTGAACATGAGTTTCCAAGTACCTGTGAAAGCCCTTATGGCTGAGCTCCACAGACAACGAGGGTTGGAGGCCTTTCAGGAAAAAGCAGGCCTCCTGATCACCATCTCCTAATAAACAAAACTCACTGAAGTTCAAGTATTCTGTTTAATTTTGCTCTGACTTCACTTAAACTCGTTTAAAAACCTTTCATATGCATGTTCCCCATTCCAACTGATATTGATGTAGTCAGAAATAGCATAAACAATTATTAAATATTATATTAATTATTAAATATAATGTATGGTTGGGTTCATGATCTAACAACACCATCGTGTTTTCGAGGCAGGACATTTTAAACTGCTTACCCTCTTTGAGCAAAGAAACACATGGAGCTGAACATAAAAAAAGATAAAACCGTAAATAGTACATTAAAAACGCCAGTAAAACGAGTACTATATAAAATACTGAATGTCCGTTTCGGCAATATTCGAATCAAGAAAGTGTTTAAGGAAGTGTTTCATCAAGGACCTCTAGCAGGTTTAGGATGGCTACAATTGTGCCTGTCTAAAAACACGTTATCTTGCGGGTTTCATCTTTATAATAAACACAAGAAAAAAACAATGAAAACTTTAACATGGGATAGCAGAAATACACATGTATACATACAATTAATTTTAAAGGGTAAACATTGGGGAATTCTAAACAGGCTCAGGCGAAGTCCTTCAACAGAAACAGTTGGTGCCTAGACTACCGAGCTTCAACACTTCTCTGCGCTGCTAGCTATGTTTTTATTTAGCTAAATTGCATCTCTGCGCTATAAGCGTTTGGATAAAGACCAAATAAATAAATTTGGAGCACAGGAGATGCGTTTTGAGGCAAAGCGCTGCGGTGTGCGGTTTAACCCGCCCTCCATAGTTTTAGTTTATGTTAATACGGATACCAAAAAGCTGCGGAAAAGAGTAATACCCATAAGAAACTTTACAAAGTTGTCAGGTAAAAAAGCAACTACATTATTTTGTGATTATCATAAATTAACGACACACCAGTGTGATGAAGAAAGGACGACATTCCGGCCTTAATAGTCTTTCTGTAGCCAGCCAGAACCAGCATTGCAATGATTTGACTTTTTTGGGGTCCCGATTGTTTGTTGTAGTAAAGATGATGCTGAGGCCACCTGACATCAGAGCTGCTTCTTTGCTGCAGAATAGTCTCTCACCGTGTCTCCTTTGACTCCAGACTGCTGCATGGCTGCAGAGCAGCTGAAGGAGCACCCTCGGCACAGGGACTACCTGGAGGCAGTCTCCCAGGGCCAACTGGAGAAGCTTCACATCATCCTCCAGGATCACCTAAATGGTTTGAGCCTGACGCACAGCCTCGCCACCTTCCACCTGGACCCCGACGAGGACCTCAACAAACTAGATGACAAGGAACTAGCTCGCAAAAAAGGTCAAATGGACAGAGAGTTTGAGAGAAATAGGAAGCACAAAGATGATCCAGGCTTCATTTATGACCTGGAGGTGGATTTTGAAAAGGCCTCTCAGGAGAACTGTAGCTGGGATGAGTCAGATGATGGATTTTAAAGCTCCCCACCAAGGAACACAAACTCCAAAGTCACACCAAAAATAAAATCTGCTATACTTTAGGCCTCTACAGGTAACATTTAATCCAATGACTGTAAATCAGAACACACGTCAGAAGAAATTCTCTCAAGCTTCCTTCTCGTCAAAGTTACGACTGACCGAATGCAGTGAAGTGAGTCTTGAAATGCAACACAAATAAAGACCAAAAGGACAGAAATTGTGATTACCAGTGAAAATTTATTTGTTATAAAATACAGTTGAAGAAAATACATAAACTTTGGTTTAAACATTTGTGGCTTAGAAAACATGATTTTCCATCAAACATTAGGAAGAATCTAAACTTCTATTAAATAAAATCTGAATGTATAGTAGTATTTCAACAATAAAACAAATCTCTTTGGAACCATTTCTACAAAATATTGACTTGTATAAAATATATAGTTCCATGGAAGGTTGGACAGGAGCGTCAGTGTTTCCCTTCCATCTCTATTGGCCCGACAGACTTTTCATGGGAAACGTGTTACAGCAAAGGTTCATGAACTACAGATCACACACAGCCTGCAGGATCATACTTCTTCAGGGTACTTTCTTCAAAGTGCTTGAAAACCTCATATTCAGGTGACCGGAGACACCCTTAGTACCACAATACATTCAAAAATGTCGTAGGCGTTTTGACTTTGACACAGTCTGAGTTCTAACTTTGTGCTTGTCTTGGTGTGAGCTAATTGAAAAAGAAAAGAAGTAGTACTTGTTTTAAGCACCGCATTTAACTGCAGTGCAAATGTAAATCCAAAGGAGGTAGAAACAAAAAAGACACATCCTTCCTTTTTTTTTTTTTTGCTATTGCCATATCAGTTTAGATTTACTTTGTTTAGATTTGACATTTTTCAGCAGGCATCGTTTTTCTGGTTAGAAAAGGCGTTTTTTCAGGAGTCGACACTTCAAGTATGCTTCAACCAGAATGTGGGTTTTTACACTTTTTAAAGTCGAGTAGGAAGGTATACATACACAGCTTATTACTCACCAGATTGTATTCTAACCACGCCCTGAGCACAGAAGGCGTTTACTGTAAAACTACTTAAAGCTGCTGGACAACTGTGGATAAATCCAAAACTCAAAGACAGACCATGAAGCCAGAACGGGGAAGAAGATTGATGTCACAAGCTCAATTTGAACAAATCGGAATCAAGCCTAACAATCCGTTCTCTTGGTAATTTGTAAGCACACGTGACTATGCTATGTTATTTCATAAAAACAAAACATTTGAGCATTCCTGACAGTAACTTTTACTTTTTCTTCCGGTCTTGGGTGCACCTCGGACAAAACCTGCCATGTCAAAGGAAGACAGAGTTTAGACACCAGTGGATGACTTTCAATTAGATGAACATTGACATGATCAGTTATTTGCCCGTAAGGAGCAGTGCAATTTCCCCTGACATACCAACAGTGTTCAGACCCCGAATGTTCAGAATAAAACAAAATAAAAACTATAGCTGTTAAAAAAAAACATTCACAAACCATCTGGTGCTCTTAGGCCATCCGGTCAGGTTTTTTTTGGTTTTCACCTCACACCCTTTGAACCAGAGAGGATGAAGCATTCCCAAACTCTGGAACGCTCTCCCTCTGTCCTAACACTTCATCCACCCGGCTGAGACTTATGAAACATTCCTAATGTCTTTTACGTTGGTGTGATTATGGAACTAGATGGTTTTTCTTCTTTGAATGCTCAATAAATAAACTTTACTTACTATCAACTTTAAGATATGCAAGTGAATTAGAAGAGCACACCTCAGCACTTGAGAGGAACACCCTTTGAAATCCCACGTTATTTATTGAGAGATAACTATGGCTAGTTCACACAGAAAATGCTGGTTCAATAAGGAAACATGAGTATGATTGGGGTTGCTCCACTCGTGCTAAGCATTCCACTAGGTCAGGGGTCGGCAACCTGCGGCTCTTTCCTCCCTGTGCTGCGGTTCTCTGTGGTTTAGTAAAATAACTATCATGTTCTAAGATTGTTGTGGTGCCTTTAACACCGTCAGAGCAGGCAGGAGGAAGAGAGCAGCGTGAACGCGCGGAGGGGGCGTGTCTGCAGCCGTCCAGACCAAAACCACCAATTTCCACGTAAAATTAATTAAATTTGCGTTAGGGCACCCCTACTATCCTGTCAGCTATATGTTGCACGTGGGCAAACTAACTTGGAGCTGCAGAGGTGTGAACAGGTAGAGAGGTGGGGGCGGGGCTTAGACCCCGCATGAAACAAAATGAGACTGAAAAATCTATTTAAGGTTGTGGAAAATGGACAAAAGACCAAAGGAAACATCACGCCCATAAATAATTAAAATAAATACGTCAATAAATATCCTGACAACATTTTGAATCAAGGCAAGTTTTGTCAAATGAACTATCGTGATATAGCAGTGAAACTATTTCTTCTAACACCCCAAGTGTTGCGGCTCCCTGTGCTTTCATCTCAGTGGGAAACTGATCCAAATGGCTCTTTGAGAGGTTCAGGTTCAGACCCCTGTCTAAGCAGAGTAGCCAGACTTGTAGCTTTGTGTTTGCGGACAGGGGAGGGTGCTTTGTTACGGTGTGCACTCTGGAGGAGGCTTCAGAAGGAGAACCGTGTCTCCGAAGTGCAGCCCAGTCATGAGAAACCGTGTAATCAATCATGTGAATTCATGTTTCCAGTCGTGTCCAGAAATAATAAAGATCCTCTCTCTCTCTCTCTCTCTCTCTCTCTCTGCTGCAGCTTTGCTTGTTTACAACAGAGCTCAATATTTCTTCTTCTACAGTAGTTTCCAGTATTTTCAACAGTTCTGTGCATGTCCACATGACTTATTCTGACTGAAAATGTGGCGTATGCAAACGTTTGTTATAATTGGATAAAGTTTTCTGGACCAACGTACACAGTTTAGTTCTAATCTGATCAAAGACATTTTGCACATGGAACCACAGTGACGGTCTCAACTGTCTGAGAACTCAGAAGATCATGAATCGACCACAGGAAAGTGGGTTAACTTGATTCTGAAGTGGTTAGGCGGATCAACTCACCATTTTCCTTTAGGTTTAGTGGCGAGGTCAACGCAAGCAAAGTGGAACCACTCGATGGGACACTAACAGAAAAACAGGTTGAGATCAAATGTGGGTAAATTTAAGCACAAAAGAAAACATACAAATAAAAAGACCTACATCTGGGTTGTCACATCCAATCATCTCTCCATATGACACTTGGTGGCACAGGCAGTAGGTGGGTTCATTGGGATCGACTGGCATGTCCAAGACGTCTGACGGCTGCATTGGCAGGAGAGCGTCACTCAAGTCTTGGCTGAAACATTCATGAAGGGGTGAGCCGAAAAACACAAACATGAAAAGAGGAAGGTAAAAACCGCAAGAGCTTTACAAAACCAAAATTACCTGATTTTCATCTTCTTCTTTTTGGGAGAGTCGTCGTCAGAACCTTTCTTTCCTCGTCCTCTGGATCCACGCTTGTCCCGCTGCCCCCGTGAGTCACCTTCTGAGTCAAACGTTACAAACAATAAGCCCGCAGTGCAAACTGTGGCCTAGAAGGTTTCAGCGGGAGGATTTACTTTTCAGGGTTCTGCTGTCGGTGCTGTCGTAACCGGTCAGCTCCAGCTTCTCCTTCAGCTCATTCTCAAAGCGGGCCAGATCTGCATCCAGCCTGCGGATGTGTTTGTCCACCTTCAGAACAGAAGAAGACTTCTTTCAGACGCCTCTGTTCACAAGGCATGCTTCTAAAATGTCGTCTTGTTGTCATGAAGGCTCACCATTTCATACGTTTGCATGGCGAGCTGAACTTTGTCGTCGCTGAACTCCTTGCACTTGCTGTAGGCATTCTGAATCTTCTGTAGATGTTCCACTCTCTGCTCTGAAGCCAGGTTCTTCACATTGGATATATATTCTTCTGCCAGTCTGTCAATCTCTCCTTTCTTTTCTGCAGAGGAGCAGCAATGTTTTCACCCACAATTCAAAAGCTGTCTCAACTTTAAATCATCACAAAAAAACCTCCATGTCTACCACAGATGATGGGTTTCAGTGAAGAACCCATCATCTTATAAAGGTTCCCTCTCTGTTGTCCTCGGCTAAAAGGTTAATGGATAAAACCACCACCTTCAGTTCTGCTGTCCAGGTCCCGCATTAACGTGAAGTTCCTTTGCAGTTCACACGGCAGGTTCTCAATACCTGGAGAGGTAAACACAGGAGACATGGGATCACGATGCTGGACAGACATTTGGGTAGTTTCCGCTGGAGACTTGCCAGTTTTGCCCCAGAACAGTCGGTCACCAAATATAAAAGATCGTATCAGAAATGCTGCCAGAACAGTTCAGAATGTTTGTTTTCTACAAGTGGAAATGCATTTCACCAGGACTCAGGAAAACATGTAAGAAATTAAGAAAGATCCCACAACAAAAACATGTTTCCAAAGATATCAGCAAGTTTCAAAGGGACGTAGACGTCAGTGTGTTTTGGCTTCTGAAACAAGCTGTAGCTGACAGACCACGCATACAGGTTTACGTTGACATCTGGACTCTCGTCTTTTATTAGTTGAATGCTATAAAGCATTCTTTTCCTGTTTCTCTTTTTTCTTTATTATAGTATCTTCTGCCATTTTTAGCCGCTTAACTCCTACAATTTCTCAGCTATTTTAACCATTCAACTATTCAAATGTTCATCTATTTTTTCAGCTACGACTTTTGGTCCTTTGAATCCTTGAACTTTTCAAGATATTCCAGGATTTTTGCCTCCATGGAAATACATCGGGAATCTTTGGTGCAGAAGCTCGCCGGTTCGATACTCTGGCATTTTTCACAAAAATTATATTTTTTGTTATTGCACTGTTTTCACTTTTATTTATGGTCAACTTTGATCATTTCTTTATTGCAATTTTGTTGCCAATTATTATCCTTTTTTTACTCAGCAATAAACCTTTTCGACCTTGCATTTTCTGAAGAAAATGCAGCTCCATCTAGTTTTCTCTAGTCTTGCTCCTTAAGGGGTGTAGGTGCCCCCTGCTCCACACCATGGTCGTGCTCATCATGGTGGGGCTGACAGGATGCGCAGCGCTCTGGCGCCACCCAGCGTCAGCTCGAAGGGCTTGTCTGTGGGGCGTAGAGTCAGGGGGGGTGCACCGGCCCTGCGCAGTAACCGAAAAGGCGGTTTCCACAGCTGCACATGCAGTCCCTGCAGCAAACAAACAGCTTCACGCGGGGTTGAAGAAACAGTTCTCCGGTTAAAATTCCCTTTGAAAATAAATAAAAGTGACTCCAATGGAAAGACTAAACTAAAGGGTTTCGTCCTTCACTCTCAATATATTTCTGCTCCTGCGTGTGAAGCCACCACAAGTCACCCCCAGTGACGTCACTAACATGTCCGGAGAATCAGTTAGGTGTGCTCCTAACCAAACCTCCACCAGGACCTATACTCACTGTCAAGGTAGTGCTCCAGGTATATAGCAGTAGCCATGATGGTTGGCGGAGAGTTCGGCTCCCGCGCGCTCTTTAGCTTCCAAACTACTAGCCGAACAGAGCTGCGTACGCTGAGTTTGTTTTGTAACTCCGGGTCGCCCGTCGTCGGTCCCTGTCGTTGTTAGGACTTCCGTTCCGTCGCCGCTCAAACTTTTCTCTTCCTGTCTCGTCTCCAGAGCGTTCCACGGATTGTAGTTAGACGGTATTTCCGCAGACAGTCGACCTGCACTCCGCCTAAACACCGAGAACCGACCGGAGAGCTGGCAGCTCCACCACCCCGCAGACCGAGCGAGACCTTCACATGCGCGTTCCCGCTCAGATTACCAGCACTTTCCAGCTCGGTCAGCTGGTGCGTTGCGTCATTCAAAACAAAGGTCTCGGTGGGCGGGGCTTCTGCAGTCTCTCCGTCCATCGTTCCGTCGGGTCCGGTCCGGCTAACGGAACAGGCAGGTCCTTCCGTCCGCTCCAGAAGCTTCTCACCTCGTGCTGGTTGCAGATTATTTTTGCCTTTTGACAAATTATCGACTCCCACACGCGGTTACGTACGTACGTCAACCATGTGCATGTATGAATGTTTGAGCCTCCAAGCGACTGTTTTGTTGGTATCAAAACACTGCGCGAGCTGCGGCTAATGCGTCTTTCTGCAGCTAGTAGAATGTATGTAACATGTCAAAGCGGAAGTTGGAGCTAGTGCTAACGTATTTCAGGTTAAACCGAGCCTTGTTTTAATTTAATCCGTGTTTGGGGTTCTGCTGAGTTTCACTTCCAGCATGTTTGGTTGTGTCTTCTCAGATGGCTGTGGTGAAGAGCGGTTGGCTTCATAGACAGAGTAAGTCACGCGCATGCGCGGTCTTTGCAGGTCATCCCAAAGAGCACCCAGACACATTTAGTCACCTATTTTGGAACTGTAATATTACCAAAAAAAATAAATAAAAAAAAGTTGTATACATTGCAATGTTGATTTAAAATTTCAAATGAAATGTGAACATATGATATTCAGCCTACATTAAAAGAACACAAAGTCGAGCATAAAACTGGTTAATAGTAAATTTATTATAATTTGGTAAGTTTCATATTCACAAATCTAAAGTTTCTAAAAAAACAACAACCCTGTAACAACAAAATAATTAGAATCTTACTTATTTATAATTTCTAATAGTATAAACAAAGCAGTTATAAATTTAAACATGAAAATTGTTCTGGAACAGTTTTCATTTTTTGTAATGTATGTTTTGTAATGTATGTGCCATCCACTTGCATCCTCATTGTTATTGTTCTGTATGTTTTGGACACTTAAGTATATTTAATTGGAATAAAAAAAGAGGTTGAGATGCTGATGGAAGCTGGTTCTTCTCATCGCAGGTACGATCCTGCGCCGCTGGAAGAGAAACTGGTTTGATCTATGGGCTGACGGACGCCTGGTGTTCTACAATGATCAGCAGAGGCGGGACATGGAGGATGACATCCACATGAGAGTCAGCTGCATCAACATCCGCAACTCTGCTGCATGCCAGGGTGAATTTCAGCATCCGTGATACCGTGACAGTTGCAGTACGCTCGCCCTTAAAGTTAAATGTTAAGGTTTTTTTTTATTGTTCCTGCATTTCCTGTCAGATCTGACCCCCCCAGAGGGGAAGTCCCGTGATGCCTTGCTGCAGATAGTGTGCAGGGACGGGCGTGTCATCAGCCTGTGTGCTGACAGTGCAGACGATGCTCTGTAAGACTCTTTATGTGTCACCTTTGATCAAATGTAGTTCTTGGGTTCTGTGGAGAAGCTTTCAGTGAGACGTCTTTTCCTGCTTCTTAACACAGAGCATGGACCATGGCGCTCCAAGATGCCAGAATTAACATGGTAAGACTTTTCAACGTCTGATACTTTTAGACTCTAACTAAACTTGTTTTTAAATCTAAAAATGAAAATGAAATCAGATGGGATCAAGCGGAACATAAGCTTGTAGTTTAGACCTGTGAGCGTTTTCTGTTTCGGACAGAGGTAATGAAGTAACGGCGAGTGTACGCTTTGCTCCACTGGAGGTTTAAGGGAAACTTTTGCTGCTCTGACGTGTGTAGGTGGTTGCAGCGCCGCAGGCCGGCTTTACACAGGAAGTCATGGAATCGGCCCCTCCCCCCTACTCGGAATACGCCCACCCACAGGTAAAAGGAGGAAACTATATACATTAGAAAAAAATCTTTATTTATTGAAGAGACAAACTTAAGGTTTACAGTCAAATTACAATTAGAACGGGCACAGAAAAATGTAAACAACAATAACAAAATTTAGTAAAAGAATACACAATAACACAAAAATACCAACCTAAATAAAATAAGATTAAAATAAAATAAAAGAAGGGGATACATGGGCATTATGATGATCATTAACTTATCAAAAAGCTGTAAATTACACGGGATATTTTAGAGTTTCATAGCAAACCTTATTTTCCATGAAGTTTACAGATGAAAAATAAAAGCAAAGTTTTTTTATGAAATGTGAAAAAATATGGTTTGATTTTAAGGAAACGACATTTGTGTGTATAGAATTTACCCAGTATAATTACAACATTTAAAATAATTTCTGTATTTTTGTTTTCTAAAATAAACCCAAAAATTATGCCCTTAATAGAAAAGTCGTGTAAACATGGAATCTTGGGGAAGAGCCAATAATGTATATTGTCCCAAAAGGCATTAGAGTAAAAACATTCAAAGAATTGATGCCCAGTTGTGTCAATATCCTCATTACAAAAAGAACCATTTTTAGGAATCCCAAACCGTTTTCTGAGCAATTCCTTGGAAAAGTACATACCTGTGAAGGTTTTAAAGTGGACTTCCTTGGCTTTAGGAGGTAGGGGAAGTTTTAGGAAACCATATAAATGGATCAAATAGACAAAACACTTTAAGGACTAGATATGGAAATGAGACCATTTAGCTGGGATTGACTGCCACCTGCTGGTGAACTACTTCAGTGTTCAACGGTTCCAGGGCAGATCATTTGTTCAGTCTTCCATCATTTTCACTAGAGTACAGACGCTACTGTCTGCAAATCATTTTTGGACAAACAACAATTGAGCGTATGAGTTCCAAAGTATTCAGAGAGAAACACCGAATCCCTTAATGTCCCACGAGTGGTGGTCCCTAAAAGGTAACAAAAACAAAAAAAAACGTGTACATTAGAGGCAAATGGTTAAACGTCTTGATTCAATGCAGACGATGATCATTTTACTGACGCGGCTTCATGTATCTGCTCACTTCTTGTCCAGGTTTACGCTCCCGGCCCGTATGGAGATTACACGGCTCTTCCTCTCAACGCCACACAGGTTGTGTACTCTGCTGAAGGGGAACCGTACACTGTTGCTTATCCATATCAGTACCAAGGTGAGTTTTTCCACGGCATGCGTGCTACAGCTCCATATGAGAGAGGGGGGCTGTAAGCCCGGTCCTGTGTGGTGTTTCCCAGGCGCTGCAGTGAACCATGTGATCCTTCGGGAGCGGCAGCGCGAGGATGCCGGAGACGTGGCTCTGGGCATGCTGGCTGGAGCAGCCACTGGTTTGGCTCTGGGATCTCTCTTCTCCGTCTTTTAAAGTTATTGCACGTGTGTCCGCTCACTTTCATGAAGTCTGTCGGGGTACGTCTGAGAAGAGTGACAGGTGGAGGCATACGTCCCCAATACTACAAGCACTTTGGCTGTGGGGCGACCTTTTTGACGTGTCTTAACATGAATAGTCTTAACAAATATATGACTGACTTCTAAAAGACAGGAAACGCTCTTTATTTATTCACACTTTAGGTCCTCTCAAGCACATTTATGTCACTGTCCTGGAGCACAGTGGGCGTGCAGTCTGGATGGTTTTTCTCTGTTTTGTTTACTGCAGGCTTGTTGTGAATCTTCTCCTTGTTAACTGTTTATAGCGATTGAGCCTTTAAAACCAACTTCGCACAAATGCTTCCTTTCACTATGAAGTCTTATTTGGAGGAATCTGATTTTGATATTGATCAAAATCACCAAAAAAAGGGGAAATGTTACCATTAGATTTTCTGAGCGTGTGCATCATTTGGTGCTTTCCTCTCATTAGCAGCTAATGACTTGTTTTTGTTTTAACCCGATTTGAAATAATGAGTTGGTTTCTGCACTTTAGACTCCAAAGAGATCAGTATGTTAGCGTGAACATCTTTTCAACCATGTTTCCTCATAAAGGCCTTACATTTTTCATGTCAATTGAATTGTATTAATTTATTCTATTAGAAATACAGTTTAGGCCCCAGGAACAGTGTTTCATGTAGGGGTACTTAAGGCTCATGTTTGTGCAATAACAATGCTAAAAGTAGGTAAAGGTAAAAAAAAAACGTAGAACTTTTCCTCTGGCCTTTTGTTTTCCAAAGTGGATTAAAGCTAAACTGCGTTCCGCCTGTAGAACTCCTCCCGAGTCTGAAACGAGTTCATGAAATGTGTGTTCAATAAAAATAGTAACAATTTTGTTTTTGTCTCATTATTCATCCCTGAAAGTTGTTAACAAAACACGATGAGATTCACGACCATAGATGAAGAGCTCTAATGTCAGAGCAGCTCTGTCCTTTCAGCAGAAGCAATAATGCATCCTTATTCCACGGTCCGGGAGAATACTGGATTCTGATTGGCTGCTGGGTGTGCATTACAAAGTGATGACGCACACCTGAAAAAGATGTTCCAGTCACATAGCTTAAATGTTCTTTTCACTGCGCTGGCTTCTTTAACCCTTGTGCTATCCTATGACCCCCCCTTCCATTGACGTGTTCTCCCTACCATGACAAAGGTGGAGAGGATTTCATGTAATCCATGGACACCAGTGAAGATCACAAATCATTGAAGAACAAAGGTTCAGAGCACTGAAAAAATAATAAGAATAAGGTAGTAAAAATTTATTGAATATTAATTTCTTAAGTGACCATGGTCTAAGTGGGATGATGGCCTTCAAAGTGACAATAATCAGAAATGACTTTACGGAAGCAACCGTGTGACGGCTCTGGCTTCCATGTAGTCCGTTAATTTCTGATAACGGACATTAACCCTTAGGTGAAGAGTAGCTGTTTCCTTTCAGTCACCCTCATCAAACCCAGAAGGTTTTGCTTGTAATTCTGCAGAGAAACTGAGTAAATAAGTTCAAAGAAAACCCCCAACCCCCCATGACTCACTAGAAAAAAAGTCTCAAAGTGCAACATGAGCCACCTTCCATGAGGCGGTGTTCTTAGTGTCAGAAAAACAGATTCCTTGTGGAAATGACCTTTCCTCCAACTGTTGACCTAACGGTGACAAAAATACCTGTTCATATAGATTTCTGAGAGGAAAAAGCTTTAAGGGAAGTATGTAAACAGGAGCCTCTGCAGGTGCCAGCTGCTCTGGTGTTGCCCCAAAGCGGAGTCAGCCTTCCTGACCAAAGTCTTCGGTGAACTTCTTCAGCTTTTCCAGGTCCTGCTCGTTGACCGTGGGCTTGGTGCTGCCCACTGAGCGAAGCATGTCCGCCTGTGCGAGAAAACCCAGCAAATCACAATCAAACCTCAGTCCCCGTGGTTACCAGCAGCCGAGTCCATACTCACCATGCACACAAGCGGCTCCAAAAGTTTGTCTCCAGGAACTTCCATCCACGCCATCTCCATGGCGCCTGGATCGCCGGGGGAGCACGGCGTCAGCAAGTCGTCCACCACAACCCCAGGATTGTTCCACACAGAGCCCTGGACCTGAGTCAGCGTGTCAAAGCGGTGAAGATGTTAAGCTGGTGTTCATCTTTTGAAAAGTAGCCGCAGCCATTTTTTCCAGCTGAGGTCTGGTTTCCGTGGTTTCACCTTCTTGAAGTGAGTGGTGGACTGAACCCTCCTGACAGGCTGCATGAGGGCGTCCCGGACTATGACGCTGATGTCTGCTCCAGAGTAACCGTCCGTCTTTCTGCCCAGGGTGACAAAGTCTGCCTCCGTCAGGTTGTTGGGGGTGGAGCCCAGGTGGAGTTTGAACATGGAGGAGCGAGCATGCTCCTCTGGCAGAGGAATGTAGATCCGCTTTTCAAACCTAAAGGAGACTTGGCTTTAGACAGAAAGCATTTCATCTGTTTTCCACCACCTGCTCTCCTTTGTAGCAGGGGGGGGGGGGGGGGGGGTGAGACCATAGTGGAGGGGGTCCCCTCCCTAGAAATGACTGACCGTCTTCGGATGGCTGAATCTAGCGTCCACGGTATATTTGTTGCTCCAAGGACGAGGATTCCTTCGTTATCATTTCCAACACCTGAGAAAAGGCCAGAACCACAGCGGTTCAGGGACTGATCACAACTTCAAAGGCTTCATGGTGGCGCTGAAAACGCTTTTTTTTTTTTTTTTTTTTTAACTAGTCCTGTCCAACATCTGAGCACAGTGATGCATAGACAGACATGCTCTAAAGGCGCTGTGTTGGACATATTTTACTGTTACAACAGGGGGTTCTGGATCTTCTGACACACTAGGTGCATATTTGAATAAACCCCTTTTGTAATCTAGGCTGAACCTTATGTGAGGGTTAATGGCCAAACAGGGTATGCATTATCACTTTTTAACGCACGCCGTGGAAGCCTGAACTGTCCGACGCACCACAGCTGCAGTCAAGATTCGGTGATATAAAGCGATATATATATGTGGATCTTTCCGATGGGTTAAATAAAGCATCAGTTCAGAGGGAAAGTGCTCCTCTTACTGCTTGTTTTTGTCCAGATGATGAAGCTAAAGGTTGTTTTAAAGAAGCCAGTGCAGTGATACAGAAGGTTTCAGATAGGTAACTTCTTTTTTCACCGTGCGGTTATCACTTTTTAATGTACACCCAGCGGCCAATCAGAATCGAGTATTCGCCCTGACCATGGTATAATCATAATGATTGTATATGCATTTGTCTCTTTTTTCATTGGACCGGACGGAAAAGAAGAAGAAGAGGAAAGAAGAGAGGAATGTTGAAGACAGGGGGTAAGGGGGCAGAAGAAAGGGGGAAAAGGGGAGTTCAGGAAACCTGGAAGATGATAACAGAAGTGATGGTGGTGTGTGTGTGTGTGTGTGTGGGGGGGGGGGGGGGGTGCAATCATTAGGCAACAAGATGCTGGAGGTTTATCATCATTACTGTCTGGTGTAAGTTCTAGTCAAAAGGGGCGGGGCCTGTCCACACAGATATTCAAGTGTTACAGACATACCTGTTGGCTCCAAAAATCTTCACATACAATCATGTCAACATATACTTAACACAACTACAGTTCACACACACACATGTGCACACGAACCAACACATGTAAAGCATTTCATTCAGTCACACACATTTATTGTGCAAAGGTGAGCTGACACCTCTGCTCAGGTGTTTCTGTTCTGCTGAGGTGGATGATGGAATGTAAAAAGAGGGAGATTCCCCAGCCCTTCCCCACACCAAGACCCCCAGATAGAGATAGAGGAAATCCGCCCGCCGTGCAGTCCAGCCAGACAGCAGACCAGGGCTAGCAGGACCGCCACAGGGGCTCCCAATGCCAAAGAGCAGGGAGGCATACGAGCACAGAGAGAGCAGGCCCCAGCCCAGCCAGGAGGATAACCCTCTGCTGCCGCCAGTAGGTTCAGCACCAGCCCTGGACAGCCCCCCCCCCCCCCCCCAGCCCTAGACAAGCAGCCCACCATCACCCGTGGGTTCCAGGCATCCCCCTCCCCAAACCCAGGCACGAGGGTTAACAGCCCCCCCTCTCTGCCAACTTCCTGTGGGAAGTTGGCAGAGAGTGAGGCAGGGGCCGCCCACCTCCACCCATTTGGAAGTGGGGGTCCCAGAGGAGCGTAGAAAACGCTTCTGGGGCCTAGAGACGCTGCCTGAAAACCTTCTTCAATTCAAATCCTGATCTTCAGACTTTTGGAGACAGTGATGGAAAGAGAGCAGGTCTGGCAGTGGGGATCAACCCCCAGCTTCTGGACGCGTCCTCTCACCCTGCATCTGGACCAGGAACTCTGTCTTGATTCTGCGAGCTGCTTCGCTTTCATTCTCGCTCCTGGAGCCGCACAGAGAGTCGATCTCATCAATGAAAATGATGGATGGCCTGTGTTCTCTGGCTAGAGCGAAAAGGTTCTTCACCAGCCTGGAGAGAAATGTAAGCGGAGAGATGTGGATCTGTGCTCAAGCTTCTGGCTTTGTCCTCACAAACACAACTCAAAGCTCACTTTTCACTTTCCCCCAGCCACTTGGACACCAGGTCGGAGGAGGACACAGAGAAGAAGGTGGAGTTGTTGGCTTCTGTCGCCACCGCCTTGGCTAAGTAGGACTTTCCTGTTCCAGGAGGGCCAAACAGAAGGATCCCCCGCCAAGGAGTTCGCTTTCCTGCACAGATGGAAACAGCATTTCTGCTAAGAAGCCGTGGCAGCGGCGTCTGAAAAGCCGGAGGCGTGGCGTGGGGGGGTACCTGTGAACAGATGAGGGAACTTTATGGGCAGAATGACGGCTTCTTTCAGGGCTTCTTTGGCTCCCTCCAGGCCGGCTACATCGTTCCACTTGATGTTGGGCTTTTCCATGACGATGGCCCCTAAAAAAAAAACACCAGAGAGCGGTGAGCGGCGCCGCAGACAGAGACAGAGGAGCCGCCGCCACCATTCCCCTCACCTGAGAGCTGGTTTTTGAATTTTTTTTCTTGGTTGTCGCCTTCATCGCTCTCACCTCTGAAATGAAAACAAAAAAGTATTTCTTTAAATCTACAATTCACTCTAAACACTTAAGGAAGGATCAGCAGGAAGGGGCTCCACGCCGGCTCACTGCAGCTTTGTCTCTGAGGAATTCTTAGATGTAGCTGCTGTAGGTACCATAACCCTTGGGCTGGAACTTCCTTTCGGGGTCCTAGGACTAATGCTGACGTCACATTATGTGATTGGCTGTATGTTGGTCCGATGACGTGTCAGTTAGTGATTGGTCTGGACAAATTACGATATTACCATAGAAGAAAATATTATGAAGTCTGTTGTAAACAAACAGAGCTCTGACACAGAGCGAGATTATCTTCTAAACGTGCCTTTATTATTATTGTGATTATTACTGAATGCATGTTCGCTTATAGTTTTTTTAATCTGTGCGCCCAGTGCTTTATTATTGGCAGAACGGACCTGGAAGAATGTTTAACAACATTTGTTAAACATAACAACATCTAACAACATTTTCAGCCTCGGCTGAATTTAAACTGCAATAACAAGCGGATTTTGGCAAAATATCTATAAAAATTACAAAGAATATTGTCAGACACAATTTATAAGGGAAAATAACTTTAGGTTACAAAAGGGAATGTGACATGAAAATGTGTATAGCCTGAGCAGATCTCCACGCTATGTAGTTTGTCCAAATGGGGCTACCGTAGTTTGACGTTACCTTCAGTCGAAAGGAGCCCGAACGAAAATTCCAGGCCGAACGGTTATGGTACCTACACCGGGTTTCCAAATCCCAATTCAATTCCATTTACCGTTCAATACCATGGGGGTCAAAACATATCCTTTATTTTTTTTCATTTCTGTCAAAAGAAACTTCTGTTAGATTACGAGAAAAACAGTTTTCACTGAATTTGTGGCATAAAGTGAAGAAAGGTGGAAACGTATCCATCATAACGATCAAAAAGCTGTTTTTCCCTGTAAAAAAAAAAGAGGAGATGACTGACAGGTCGATGAACTGATATAACGTGGTTTCATTGACAATCACTTCAATTAGGATGAATTCCTTCATTGAGCCCAGTTCCGATACTTAGGAAAATGTCCCGATGCCTCTCACCCTTTGTCCCCGGCCTCTTTCACAGGTTTGGCCGGCTCCTGGTTCTCCTTCTTCTTCAGGTATTCCTTCAGCTGCTCGGCTCGGTCCAGGTAATCGGCACACTTGGCCCTGATGCTCTGCTTTGCTCGGTCCCCCTGAGTCTCATCTGCAGCAACGAGACCATGGAGCTCACAACCGCACAGAGCCAAATAAACAGACCCCACCAACGCCGTCAGGGACGCTCACATTTGACCACGTGGAGGAAGTACTGCACGGCGTGCTGATAACAGTGGAGAGCCTCCTCGTAGTTTTTGGCTTTGTCCTCCTCTGCAGCCTTGCTGGCCAGATCTATGGCTTTCTGAGGACAAACGTGAAGACACTTCAGAAAAGCCGTGAGAGACACTTCAAAGTTTGGAGAGAAGCAGGTCAAAGACACGCCCACATCCTGACTGAACACGGACGACAGAAAACCTCTGAATTCAGGCCAGGAACCCCAGATTTCAGGGCCACAGCTGAAGTGCTGAACAGAACGGTTCAGACAGGTTTGTGTGTAGTTTGTAGTGAGGACTTTAGGATCACGAGGTCACCCTGGAACACCTCCACACAGGTGCACCGCAAAGGAACTTGGGAGTAGTTGAGTATTTGACCAAGAAAGAGTAACACCTGTCCCGCGGTGAGGTTAGTTTTAGGTTTGGATCATTCCAGAATTCACATGAGAACCTCTGAAATTTTAACATAAAAATTCATATAAAATATCCTGCATCTGTGATTGCAAAATAATTTGGTGTGTCTGGGGTTGGCATGTCGGTGCTACAATTCGGCATTGATTTGGATTCCTTAGGTCATGTGGTTTGGAAGCTTTTGAACGAAATATCAGAAAATTAACCATTTTCTAATAATAACATAGTGAAATCAATAAAATCCTCTGAATACAACTTGAGGAAATGTTTCACTGTAATCCATTTCTTTTTGCAAAGCAGAGAGTCTTAGATTAGGCCTAAAATCCCCGTCACATCATCATGCACTTGTTAATTTGGAGACGGTCCCTAAGAGACACCGTGTGTCCAACCTGACACCAACTTCACCGCTTAGCTGAATAAAGAAAGCTTCGAAACCTTCAAAAGACTTGAGACCGACTGTGACCGTTTACTGACCACACGATGACTGGATTCAATGGTTGTTTCTTTTTAGAAGCCGAACTAAAGAGTCCTCGTTTCATGTAAACGAAGCAGCAGGTAAAGGAAGTTTGGAAGAGACTCACCTGTAAATTACCGGACGCCATCAAACAGGTAATGATGTCCGGAAAACGCGGCTGATTTGGTTCAGAAAAGCCTACAAATGTTTAAAATGGTTGGCTTTTTGACGTTGCAGGAACCTTTTATACGCGCTTAGTAAAAGAACAACAGTAAACGCAGAAAAAAAACCATCCTGGTTTAATTCTTCCGCATCCAACACTCCATTTCCGCGGTGATCACGTGACCCGACGATTCTGTCAATCAACTTCAATCCGAACCCCTGTGAAGGCGGACATCCCATCATAGCTGTTTGAAATGAACATGGAAGAACGTGTAGACATGATCACAAAACAGTTGGAGTAAAACACATTGTTTACATGACTGAACAAAAATACAGACACACGATAAAACACATAAATGCCAAAAGGTTTTCATAAAAGGTGAGAAACTTTCCTGCATTTTACTTGTCATGAATCTCAAGAAATGAAAATATAAACAAATCTCCTTAAAGTATTAAATATTAAACAGGGGTTTAGTTTTTGAAAATGCTCTTTTATGAATATAGAACTTGCCCAGTAATATTAAAAATGTCTGTTGTGTAACATTACACCAAAAAGAAAATGTTTTTTATTTTCTAATTTTACCAAAACAGAGAATTTGGAAGAACACCAGAAATAAAAATCACCCCAAAAACTCTTAATAAACGGACGGTCAATTATTTTACTGTTTTCAACACAAAAATGCAAATGTTTTCCTCAAATCCAAATCATAAACGTTCTTTTCAAGGATATACAGCATTTGTGATGTACTTTGGATTTTTAGATTGATGAGGAGTTTTAAAAAAATGGATATCAGTTTGCTCACTTCCTCATGATTTTGTGAAATTTTAGTTCTTTTTTAAAGTATTTGAAAATAACTTTGACAAAAGAGGAGTGAATGGATGAATTTGACTTTAGTGACATTCTTCAGCATTCTTCAGCACAGAGGGAAGCTGCATTTGAACTTGCAGTCAGTCACATGGATGATCTTTGAATCAAAGGCGGAGGAATTGCATCCCATCATCGTCTTCTCCTGGGTAGACGTGGCTGATGATGACGTGCTCCACAAACACAGGTCTATAGGACATGTTTTTATCAAAAAGGCAAATAAATAACGTGTTATATTTCTATGATAAGAAGAAACAGACCAAAAAAACAGCATGTTCTGCATCACAGACGTTTATATACACATGTGCTGCTGTGCAGCCTCCAGGACAAAGATTTGACACGGCTGCATTTCCTCTGCAGGTCTTCTTCATAAACCTCCTTCATGTCTAGTCTTCTGACTTAAAAGCCTCAGAATGCGATGGCTCTTTGTAAGGTCTGCGGGTAGTTTGTTCTTCTGCAAGATAACCAGAAGGGAAAACCTTTAAGAGAGTCGACAGCTGGAGCCCCCCCCCCGCATGCTGTCTTACTGTCACCTGGTCCGGTAGGGTTGGGTCAGCTCCGGCCCCCAGCAGCAGCTGAACTGTTTGAAGGTTTCCACCCATCACAGCGGCATGAAGGGCAGTGGAGCCGTTCTGAAGACAAACAGAGGCGTGAATCTGCTCTGCCAGGACGGACGACACCCAGAACGCCGCCTTTTACCTTGAGAAGGTCCAGAGATGGAGAAAACTTCAGGAGCTCCTCGATTACGTCGTTGTGTCCTTTCATAGCGGCTTTGAATAAAGCTGTGGATCCATCCTTGAAGGACAAAGAAAAGGTCATTTTTCACACATAAAAACACAAGTTGGAGACCCTCCGAATAAAGACTGTTTTCTTCTACTTCTGTTGCAGTATAAACCTATCTGCCCAATCAAAGAATGGTATTCTTTAACTCTGTTCTTTGGTTTCCCCACACGCACCTGTCTGACAGCATCCCGATCTGCTCCACGTGACAGCAGCACCTTGACCACCTGGCTGTGGCCCATCTGAGCAGCCATCCACAGAGGCGTGGTGCCGTCCTGCAGAAGGCGTGGACATGTGGGCGGGGAGACAAACCAACAAACCGCCTGGTTTTCACTGCTTTCCTCTGCACTAAATTCCTACCGTTCCGGCTTCTTTCTTTGAAGGAACGGAGAACTATTGCACAGTTGGGTTCTCATAATGTTGACTACGTTTTGCATTGTAAACTAAAACCAGCAGTGGAGCGACACACTAAAGAAAATGCTCCTCAAATAGCAAAAGGTTCTGGTAAACTAGAGGTGACAAACCCTGTAAACAAACGGTGACTAAGAAGAGTTCAAACCTGTTTAGATAAAGTTTTAACTATAAATAAAGATGACCTGTTCTGCTCGTGAAAGCAATGCGTACGACAAATGAGATCGGGAATCTGACACGGCAAAGCGACAAACTGACTTATTCCTGTCACTTCCAGTGTTATCAGGAGTCTTTTTATAGCCTTTGCTGTTGAGAAATGAGATAACTAGACCATCATTATGTAGTTGACTACGTCAATAACTGTCAAGACTTTACCTCTCGAGGCTGGTTAACCTTGGCACCACATGATAGGAGATGACGAATCACAGTCACATGACCGCCCTGAGCAGCAAGGAAAAGAGGAGTGGCTCCATCCTGAAAAATCAGTCAAAACTCTCAGAAAATCTTCCAACTGAAGAAAAGCACAACTTTTAGTTTTTCCAAAATAAAAGCCTGTGTCCAAATTCCCACCCTAACCCCTAACTACTAGAAAACTATATAGTGGCACTGTGTAGAGCCCTGAATTTTTGAATTATATAAGCAATTTGGACACCATGCTCAATACTTTTTTTTTTTAAAATGGCGGATGTGATGTCATCGATTTCACGAAGGTAAAATCTAATTGATATGAGCATTTTGTGATGATTATTTATGAGTCCACTGTTTTCTGAAGATAAAAAAATTGATGGTTTATTAAAAAAATAAATGTTAATACATTTTTTGGCAAAAATGGTTTTAATGCAATGCATTGTGGTCTCTATTCACCGATCTAGTGAGCATCCATGCACACTGGCTTTTCACAGAGACTTCTGGGAAATTTCCAGGGCACTGGATTTTGGCATTGTAGATTCGAACAGCACCACAAAATGACGAATGCACTATGTAGTGAGTGGGGAAGGAATTCAGACAAAGCCTAGTCTGCAGACAGCTGAGAGGCTAAATATCACATTTGTGACTTGGAACCTGAAGGGATGCGGACTAACAGCAGGCTGCAGACGTAAAGCGTCTCACATTCAGCTTGTCGTGCACATTGGCTCCATTCCTCAACAGCAGGTCCACGACTTTAGAGTGTCCGTACTGACAGGCGACCGTGAGCGCGGTGCCGCCATCCTGTCATGGGACAGGAACACCCGAGACAGGGACGTTCAGAAGCGTCCAGAGACAAAACAGAAGTCAGATGAAGAGGCAGTGAGGCTTAAAAGTGCACCTTTCTGCATGATTGGCGGCTGCACATTCAAAAGAAGATAGCATCACAGCGCTCCACATCACACCCAGCATTTAAAAGGTTGTGATAGGCGTCACCGCCCCATACCTTTGTCTGGAATTCAGTGGAGGCACCGAATTCAAACAGGAGCTTTACCACATCGTGATATCCCTGCTGGGAGGAGAAGAACAAGGCGGAAGAACCTGTCTGGGAAGGACGATAAAAGAAGATAAACAAGACTGTGACTTTAACCCTTACGTTAAGCACCACCTTTGATGGTTCTGAAATAAACAACACAAAAGCCAGAATTCAGGGGTCTTTCCTCTGAAGTTCCTGTCACTCACACACACAGAGACGCTGCTCTAAGAGGAGCTTCAAAAACCACAAGAACTTCTAGAAACTCTCATCCCCCAGACGCTCTGAACGGTTCACAAAACATTAGGGCAAATCTAGCAGAAAGCAGTTCCTGAAATGGCTTCACCTCTCTCTGATAGTTGATGTCTGCTCCCTGCATGATAAGCTCTTTGACACAATCATAATGACCGCCGTGAGACGCCACCATCAGCGCTGTTGTCCCAACCTGAAGAGACAAAAATGATAAGACACTCGTTTAAAATTGGAACCACTGCCTAAGAATCTCAAATGTAGAGCTAAGAGGGTTTCCAACATGAAACTCTAAACATCTGACTTAATGGTACAACCACAGGAAAAATGCTATGACAAGCAGCTGAGCAGCCAAGACATGCAGCATCCATACTGTCTCTGCAGCTGAGCAGCCGGGACATGCAGCATCCTTACGCTGTCTCTGCAGCTGAGCAGCCAGGACATGCAGCATCCATAGTGTCTCTGCAGCTGAGCAGCCGGGACATGCAGCATCCTTACGCTGTCTCTGCAGCTGAGCAGCCGGGACATGCAGCATCCATACTGTCTCTGCAGCTGAGCAGCCGGGACATGCAGCATCCATACTGTCTCTGCAGCTGAGCAGCCGGGACATGCAGCATCCATACTGTCTCTGCAGCTGAGCAGCCGGGACATGCAGCATCCATACTGTCTCTGCAGCTGAGCAGCCGGGACATGCAGCATCCTTACGCTGTCTCTGCAGCTGAGCAGCCAAGACATGCAGCATCCATACTGTCTCTGCAGCTGAGCAGCCGGGACATGCAGCATCCATACTGTCTCTGCAGCTGAGCAGCCAGGACATGCAGCATCCATACTGTCTCTGCAGCTGAGCAGCCGGGACATGCAGCATCCATACTGTCTCTGCAGCTGAGCAGCCGGGACATGCAGCATCCATACTGTCTCTGCAGCTGAGCAGCCGGGACATGCAGCATCCTTACGCTGTCTCTGCAGCTGAGCAGCCGGGACATGCAGCATCCTTACGCTGTCTCTGCAGTCTGCATCCACTCGGCCGCTGTTGAGCAGCAGCTGAAGCAGAGGCAGGTTTCCTCTCTTTGCCGCCCAGAACACAGCATTGACCAGGGGGGTGTCCTTCTGGAGGGTCAACAAACACAAAACACCTTTACCCCGAAACCAACACGTTGGCATCACATGTGCTGACAATAACAGCAGCGGAAGGTCCAGGCGTCTGTTCAACAGTAAAAACTACAATCAGTGTTGAAATTCTAATTTACTTTATTCGACTCAACGATGAAACGTCTATCTACCAATCAGCTCTCTAGAATGTCTCGAGGTCACGGCTGCGTCATCAGCAGAGCCTGACTCCACGATGGCGGAAAAGTTCATGTCATGTCAGCTGCAGGCTTCCTCCTGCCGGAGCTCGACGCGTGGTCAAATGAAAGATTGCGCGGTCCCTGTGGTCACGCTGTCATGTTTTAGGATGGAGTGTCAGTGCGCGAGTGTGACGCCGGTCGTGCACGGTTTACCTTGAACGACATGCTGTTAGAGCTCAGTGACTCATGGCTCTCCTTCCCGCGCAGCCGCTCATTAGCCGCGCTGTTGAGCGCCAGACGGCTGTTTTTGCCGCACTGTGTTTGGGTGTAGCCGGGCCGCTCACCGCCATCAGACAGGCGGGCGGTCAGCTGAGCGCGCACCGCAGCGAGCCTGCGGAGTCCACTCATGGCCACCAGGGGGCGCCCAGGAGCGCAGTCTGCTGCAAAAACGGTGGTTATTTGAAGGGAAAAGCTTTAGTCCTTATTCTCAGGTTCACTCGTTATTGTTAATAATAATTAATATAACTTCCTTTTTTTAAACTCACATAGTGTTATTGCTTCGAATAGGCTATTCAGCAAATCACCTGTGGATTAGGGTGGTGCTAAAAGTCAGGGGCGGACTTACCATTAGGCGAAGGTGGGCGATTGCCTGGGACCCCCAGAGTGTTGGGTTCCCAAATTTAAAAAAAAAAAAAAATTATTTACTATTTAACTCAGGCTATGTCCGAATTCCCTCCATAACTACTAAAAAACTATATAATGTGGGACTATCTAGTGCGGGGGTGGTGAACACGCGATGAATGTTGCGATACACAGAATTAGAAGTTAAATACTGTTTGATGAACTGTGAAATATTCAGTTTTATCATCGTAAATCTGACTTCAGAGGAGTCAGTTTCTCACCAGCATCAACCTCGCTGCATGTCACTGAGTAGTAGTGTGTGTCAGAGAGAGAGGCAGAGAAAAAATAGAGAGAGAGAGAGTGTGTGTGTCTGTGGAGGGGGTATCTGACCACCAGGGTCGTCGCTGTGTTCACTCTGGCTAAGCTGCATTTGATGTGTGTATTATGGAAAATAATATGGTTTTAATTGCGTGTCTGTGTGTACGTTTTGGCAGGTCAGTGTGTGGTGTGGCTCTTTGACTCTCGCAGTGAAAAAATTCGGCTCTTGGTGTCAAACTTGTTCGCCGCCCCTGATCTAGTGTCCTGGATTTTAAAAGCACTACTTTTTTTAAAACAGGAAATATGACATAATCGATACCACAAAGTAAAAATCTACTTAATGCAAACATTTTACGACGGCCATTTATCAATCCACTGTGTTCTGATGATAAAAACCTTCATGGTTTATTTTAAAAATATATTTAAATACATTTTTTTTTCTCAAAAATAGTTCAAACGCAATGCATTGTGGTCTATATTCACCAGTCTAGTGAGCATCGATGCACACTGTTTTTTTGGGAAATTTCCAGGTGCACTCAATTTTGGAAAAGTTTTTCAGACAGCACTACAAAAGGACGAAGGCACCATGTAGTGAGTAGTGAAGGAATTCAGTCACAAAAAACCCCCCAAATCACTGAAATGGCATAAGACTGCACATGTGAATGTGTTTCCTCCTCCCCCATCCCTCTGCAGCAATGGAATCTTCCGTCAACAGCAAGTTAACAATCAGATTGAAACTCTTTCAAGAGATAAGATGAAGCGTAGATATCCTAACGGCGGTGAAAACGCTCATTATCTGTATACTGATGATGCAATAAAAGAAAAAAAAAGAAATCTATCTCATACTAAATTCTAACAATGTAAGTTCAACAACCAAACTAATGTACAGGAAGGAAGACAAAAGAGAGAATCAGAGGAAATCAATAAGAAGATAAAGAAAGTCAAGAATGGGAATGGAGGGGAAAGGCAAAGGGAGGGGCAGAAAATGACTATTTTGAAAATGTTTCTTTTGTTTTTTAATTGACGCCACTGTGTACTGTTTTATTCCATCATTTAAGTTTTTTTTTTAACTTCTTTTGCCTTCTTTGGTATAATCTGATAAATTAAAGAAAAGACAGAAAAACCTCATTTGTTTCTACTAGAAAGTGAAAGAGTAACGAATTAGTCTATTCAATAACATTTTTGAAAATAAAATAAAATTAATGTATATAAAAAAAACATTTCTTTAAGATTTCAATGTGATTTCATTTTTTAAATGATTCTCAAAACATGTGGATTCTTGACATGGATGTTGTGTAAAAGTTGACCAGTGAAGGAGTTATATAGATTTAACAAAAGAAAGATCAATACAGCATACACACAAAAACACAAGATGTAGAGTGGCAATTCTAAAAGTGCAAATGTGCAAAAAGTGATAATAACAGGAGCGAACGATGAGGATGGCAGTTTGTTGTTTCAGACTCCTGTCAGCTGTAAGGGAGTCTGATGGCAGAAAGAGTTCTTGAGTCTGGTGGTCCTGCAGCTCTGGAGGCAGCTCACCTGCAGACCCTGCGTTTGTAGATGCTCTGCAGCGAGGGAAGAGAAGTCCTGATGATCTTGGACGCAGTCTTCACTACTCTCTGCAGGCGTTTGCGGTCTATGGCGGTAGAGCTGCTGTACCACACTGTGATGACTCAACCATGTAGCTGTAGAAGTTGCTGAGGATCTTTGGGGACATGCCGAACCTCCTCAGCCTCCTCAGAAAGTACAGCCGCTGATGAGCTTTCTTCACCAGTTGTGATGTGTTTAGTGTCCAGGTGAGGTCCTGGCTGAGGTGGACCCCCAGATATGTGAAGCTGCTCACCCTCTCCACCAGACCCTGGATAAGAAGCGGTTGATGAGGGTTCCTTATCTCCTTCCTCATGTCTACTACCATCTCCTTTGTCTTGTCTGTGTTGAATGTGAGGTTGTTGTCCTCACACCATGTCACCAGACTGGCCACCTCCCTTCTGTAGGCTGCTTCGTCCCCGCCAGTGATGCGTCCTATCACAGCGGTGTCGTCAGCAAACTTCAGGATGATGTTGTCCTTATGAGAGGCCACACAGTCGTGGGTGAGCATGCAGGGTGTAGAGGATGGGGCTGAGAACACAGCCCTGTGGTGTGCCAATTTTCGTGATGATGCTGACTGAAGTCCTGTTCCCTATTCTGACAGTCTGAGGCCTGCCAGTCAGAAAGTCCAGGAGCCAGTCACAGATGATGGGGTGTATTCCAAGGGAGAACAGTTTGTGGACGAGTTTGTGGGGAACAACCGTGTTGAATGCAGAACTGTAGTCAATATAGAGCATCCTGATGTAGGAGTCTTTATTCTCCAGGTGTGAGAGTGAGGTGTGCAGTGCTGCGGCAATGGCATCCGAGGTGGACCTGTTGGGCCGGTATGCGTAACAGGTCCACCTCGGATGCCATTGCCGCAGCACTGCGATAGCCGGGTTATGCAGATTGTTGATCTGATTGTGGTGCATGTAAACAGTTTATACCGATCGTGTGTCACTACTGCGCTGGTTTAGGTCAAGCATAGACGGTGTGACCCTCTAGGAGTCTTTGAGCGCAAACAGGACTGGCTGGCTGCTCCACTCGTGCTGAGCGGTCTCTGATCAGAGCAGCTGGACTCGTAGCTTCATGTTTGCTGGCAGGGGACGGTGCTTTGTTACGGCGTGCGCTCCGGAGGACGCTTCAGACGCAGTCTGGACTCAACAGAAACGTATCTCTGAGCAGAGGAGTGGCTTCAGGACAGTTTGTGAGTTGACAGAGGCAGCTTTTGAATGCTGAAGTGCAGCACAGTCCTGAGAAACCGTGTGAACAATCATGTGAACTCATGTTTCCAGTCGTGTCCAGAAAAAAAATAAAGGCTGATGTTACTCCCACATATTTATGTGCAGCCAAGATGCAGATTGCAGCTTTGAACGCATGGATTTTATGTTCATCCATGGCTATGTTGTTGTTAGCACGCATTAGCCCAATCCTAATCCTTCTTTCGGCTTGGTTCCACCAAGAAATAAAGCACAGATTAAAAAAAAGAGTTCTGCACATGTCCATTTATTCTGACCGAAAGTGTGGCGTATGCAAACGTTTGTTATAATTGGATATAGTTTTTCTGGGCCCATGTACACAGTTCAATTCTAATCCGAATCTAATTCAAAGACATTTGTCACTTGTAACCACAGCGACTGTCTCTGTAATCTGGTATAAATCTGAAAGCAGAAGAATCATGGGAGTAGAGCTCAGAGTAGAACAGCATTACATACATTCATTGGCGCTTTTACATGACTAAAGTGCATCTTTTAATATTGCTTTGGAAAGTTCTATGCCAGATGTTATGTTCAGTCATAGACCTATATTTGAAGGATTTACAGTTTTGCACCTTTAGCTGTTTCTAAATGATAACTATAGGACTGCAGAGTCTGAACAAGGAAAGCAACTTATTTTTGTTGACTAATGCCAGAGACAGCTGCTTCCAAAAGTGCTGGTTAAGGGATTGACTAAACCTAGAGTAGAAACAAGCAATTACTTAAAAAACTATATAAGGCAGGTTGATAGTTAGTCTGGTTCTGTGTATAGTCTGAGAGGTGCTGTCAGAAAATGTCAACAGAGAGGACTTGCATGAGTGCAGGTAAGCATGCCCAGGCTTTCTATTTATATTTGTAGAAAACATAAAAGCTGGAAGAGTATATGTTAAAATAAGGAACAAGGAAGAGCGAGTTCTTACTGCAATAGTTGTTTGCTGAAAGACTCGGATTAGTGCAGTTTTATTGTGGATTAAAAGATAGAACTCAGTTCCAGTGGAGCTTTCTGGAACAGTTGACAGAGTGAAAGCTGCCGTCTGTTTGGATCTTTAAATGCTGTTCTTCCATACTCTGTCACAGAAAGACACTTTCTGTGACAGAGTGTGAATGAATGTCTGGGCATCCGTTGCAGGTCAGCAGAGCAGCTTTCTGCTGCGAGCCACGCTGCTGTACATGCTGCTCTGCAGCCCCCAACACGTGCGCTCTGACTCGGACGAGGTGGTCCTGACTGAGTGGGAAATCTGGAAAAGCATCAATGGCATAAACTACGAGGAAAGAGTGAGTCTGAATCTGAAGCTATGCGCCCACATTCAGCGGAGACGAGGGATGCTATTGCTTCTGTCTGTGTTTAGGATGACATGCAGAGGAGAGCTATCTGGGAGGAGAATCACAGGATGATCAACGATCACAACCAAAGGTTTCTCACGGGGAAGAGGCCTTTCTCTATGGGCATGAATAAATATGGAGACTTAGTGAGTAGTTACGTCATTCAGTTTGCTAATGAGGATTTTTTTTGTTTATCTTAAACCAAATTCTGTTCAGCACATTTGTAAAACCCCTACAAATTGAAGTCTTGTTTGTCCTGGAGCTGGAAGTTGTTTTGATGATCCATGACGCTTCACTGACTCTCTTGTGTTTAATGCACTAAGACAGGACAGGAATACAGAGTTCTGCAAGGAGCCGTGATGAATGCCCAGTTCGTAAAGAGAGGAAAGGAAGTCTCTGCCCGCCGGCTGCGTTACAATGCAAGGAAATCAGAGGCTGGGTTTGTTGACTACAGAAACATGGGCTATGTCACTGAAGTTAAAGACCAGGTAAGACGTCCAATAACATCCCTTTGTGAGCCTTAGCTGTGAATTAGAGTTCAATCAGTGAGTGGAGTCCTCTTTGCAGGGTTACTGTGGTTCTTGTTGGGCTTTCAGCACAACAGGAGCGATAGAAGGACAAATCGTCAAGAAAACAGGGCAGCTTTTATCTTTGAGTGAACAAAACCTGGTGGACTGCTCAAGACCTTATGGTACCCATGGGTGCAGTGGTGCCTGGATGGCCAGTGCCTATGACTACGTGCTCAGCAATGGGCTGCAGACGACAGACACCTACCCGTATACGTCAGTGGTGAGGGTCAACCTTCTGTTCTGGAGAACATGTGCCTGCAGCCAGAGGGTCATGCATGTTTCTCTCCACAGGACACACAGCCTTGTTTCTATGACAGCAGGCTTGCTGTGGCTCATATCAAAGACTACAGATTCATCCCACAGGGAGATGAACAGGCTCTGGCTGATGCCGTGGCAACTATTGGCCCGATCACCGTGGCGATTGATGCTGATCATGCAAGTTTCCTGTTCTACAGCTCAGGTTGGCAGTCACACTGAAATCCCCATGTGTTCCCTCCTTTAAATAGCTGATGACATGAGTGATCAAAAGGGGCTGAAGATGATTGGATACTGCAAAAATGCTGTTTAAATACATAGTCAGTTTTAAAAACTACCTTGGAATGTTTGGCGTTTCGTCATTTAAGCGTTTGTAACGTTCCCAGGAATTTATGACGAGCCCAACTGCGACCCCAACCGTCTGAGTCACGCAGTACTGCTGGTTGGCTATGGCTCAGAAGAGGGACAAGACTACTGGATCATTAAAAACAGGTCAGCTGCCACTGGAGATGTCCCAGCAGGTCTTTTTCTGCCCCTGACGATCAGTAAACAGGAATTTCTGCTTTTTTTCCAGTTGGGGAAGCAGCTGGGGTGAAGGCGGCTACATGCGGATCATTCGGAATGGAAGCAACACATGTGGCATTGCTAGTTATGCCTTGTATCCAATATTGTGATGATGATTTTTACTGCTGAATTCTTCCATAAGACTGGAGCTCCTCAAGAGCTGTCAGCAAACACCCCGTCTTAGTTCTCCCCCAACTCCTTTCCAGACCTTCTGATACAGTAAATAGACGTTTGAGCGAAGATTCTGTTTACGGCTGCTTCTTTTAGAAATGCAGAACACACGGGTAAACCTTCACATGTACAGATTTGAAATGCAAAAAGAAAAAGCAGCTTCTTAGGGGAGTTCAATAGCCTCTTACAGACATTCCAAAGTATTTTAGTGGAGTTGACATGTCTCTAACCACTTTTTTTTCCTTTCCTTTCCTTTCCTTTCTTCTGAGATTTTATCTGGTGCATTTTTAGCTGCCTGTCCATTAAAGCTTCCTCATCATATGTTGTCAAAGACTGGTGGTCCATTTTTTTCAATGAAGTGTCTTTACTTTCTGAACCACACAGGTCACGTTTTGATTTCCTCAAAGGAAAATACAATGTCAGTTTCCATGCTAAATGTGGAGAGAAGCTAGCATCCGTCTCCATCAGCTCCTCCCCCTGCAGCTCCTCCTCCTCCAGCTTCTCCTCCTGCAGCTCCACCCTGTCGTTCAGTAGCTGCAGCTTTCATGACTCCGCAGAACTTAAAGGAGTATTTCATGATCTGAACCATCTCTCATTCTCTTTCCCCATCTTGAGTGTAAAAAAGTGCAGACAAGCAGGTTTGGGGCTGATTATGGCTTTTGTGCCATCACAGCAGTTCCACACAGTCCTGCTTCTGCCACTTTTACTACAGCATCCTGAACATCTACTGCCTCTACTGTAGTCAAAGTAAACCCCCAAAACCCAGTTGACTAGACCCTAGCATGACTAGGGTTGAAGAAAAGGCTTTTCAGTCATACGAAAACTCTTGCAGTAGAAAACATTTATTTTCACATACTTAATTTACATCTTAGTTGGCATTCACAAACTTTGATTGGCATAAGGCTCCGTACAATTCCATGAGATAACTTCCATAAACTTTAGGGTAAAAACCCCCCCACGGAGCCCACAGGTGGAAGCCGGGGAGGAGGGTGGGGTGACGAAAGCGGCGCTGCGGTAAGAAAGAGAATGAACGCTGCACACCTGGACTTAAATAGGAAGCTGAACAGGTGAGTTAATTAACTACCGCCCTAGGGGGGGAAGAGACTGCCGAGTTTCCGGTGCCTGAAAGTGCGAATATCATTCGCTATTTTCAGTCATACGAAAACTCTTGCAGTAGAAAACATTTATTTTCACATACTTAATTTACATCTTAGTTGGCATTCACAAACTTTGATTGGCATAAGGCTCCGTACAATTCCATGAGATAACTTCCATAAACTTTAGGGTAAAAACCCCCAAAACCAAAGATCATCAAAAGAGAGAAGAAGAAAGAATGTAAATGTATAATCAGTGTGTCATAAGATGAGGTGTGTTTTGGCGGCATTCCATTTTCATTTCATTTCATTTCCAAGTAAGACTGCTATGTGTGACCCGGCACCTTTGACCGTTGGGCCGCCCCCTTCTTTCCATTTCTTTTATCCGAGTTCAGCGCTACAAAGGGGACATACTATCTAATGGATCTGCTATGTGTGACCCGGCACCTTTGACCGTTGGGCCGCCCCCATTCGAGTACAGCGCCTCGAAGGGGACACACTATTTAATGGATCTGCTATGTGTGACCCGGCACCTTTGACCGTTGGGCCGCCCCCATTCGAGTACAGCGCCTCGAAGGGGACACACTATCTAATGGATCTGCTATGTGTGACCCGGCACCTTTGACCGTTGGGCCGCCCCCGTTCGAGTACAGCGCCTCGAAGGGGACACACTATCTAGTGGAACTGCCATGTGTGACCCGGCACCTTTGACCGTTGGGCCGCCCCCGTTCGAGTACAGCGCCTCGAAGAGGACACACTATCTAGTGGAACTGCTATGTGTGACCCGGCACCTTTGACCGTTGGCCCGCTCCCGTTCGTGCCCACTAGGGGAACATACTATCTGCAAAGAGAGAGAGAGAGAGAGAGAGAGAGAGAGAGCCAAACAAAGAAAACGAAACAAAACAGGGAGCCAACATAAGAATCACTCATACCCAATTTTTTTAAGAACATAAATCCCCATCCGCAAAACGTTGTAAGGAACTATAATTTGAACCGCCAAGAACAACCCGTATGAAGACACTACCTACATCCATCCAAGCTCCCAAAGCATGCTAAACATGCTTAAGTACCATCCATTATTCGTAGCTTCCATCAAATACTAAGAACAAGCTTAGCATTATTTCATTTGGTATGCTATTAAAGCTTTTAATTAACATCCATTAATTCAAGCTTCCAACGACAGGACTACGAACGAGCTCAACTGCCATAATGTTACCCCATTTGTCATACCATAATACGAGCTCAGAACATCCATTTATTCGAAGATAAGAAGATAAGAAGAAGATAAGAAGATAAGTATCAAGAAAATCCTCACTGCCATTTGTCTGGCTTAATTGGCGCAATTGAGTTTAGAAACCAAATTTGAGCTCCATCGCATACTAATAATACACTTTAGAACACCCTAAATTTTGAGGCTTCCACCTGGCAATATAATCCCAGAATTTACATTCATTCTACTGCTAACATGATGATTGATTTAAGTCAGAAGTGTCATGGGAACATAGGGGAGGTCCACCGCCCCATCACTTTCAGTTCAGCAATAGGTACGTTGAGCAGTCATCGTGGCAACACCAGATCAAGGAATGCAGGGGTGTCATCATTCGCCAGAAATGGGGAAGCAGGCCAGAGAGCAGGGACTTGCAGGCTCAGGATGCGATGCATAGATAAAATACAAAACCAGTATTAGTCCCAGCAAAGAACATATATATAAAACCTAGAAACTGATTAGTTTATACACTGATTAAGATGAATGGAATAACAACAAGGTTAAATTTATTAGAAAGTTAAGGAAAGTCCCATTGTGGCTTCATCGCACCATAGAAACCACCCGTATCACAAAATCCAGCAGTGAATTGATAGTGAAATACAGAACCTGCACAATATCTTAACACCAATTTTATATACACCAATTGTAAAGAAGCAACCTTTGACAGTTCCAGAGGGACGCACCTTCAGAAGGTCATCGAGAATTAGGCGATGGGAAGGGTAACCAAGGGCCAAGGAGATTGTAGATGAGGAAGGTCCACGTCCCACGTAGCAATGGATTGCAGCTCGGCTGAAATTTGATTCTCATATTTGATATTAGTGGTTCTCAAATAGGTGGACAACAAAACACAGACTGCCGAAATTTTAGCCAAGGGCGTCTGGAGATCCATAAGGGATTGTAGGTTTTGATAGACTGAACCTTAGATTTTTATAGGCGGAGCATAACAAGCCTCTACATGTAGATGCATCTAGCCAAGTGTCATCTGCTTAAGCAGGGCAGATAGAAGACTGGCTTGCGGACACAAGAATTAACTCTTGAACTAAGCTTTAGAGCGTAAAAGATGGAGTTTCTACGGTCAGGGTTAATTTGCTTATGGTGTTATTTAAATACTACCCAAGACAACCGATGAAACACATAAGACTATTATCTCACTCTTTAATTAAAGAGCCTTAATATAAACTCCATGGCTAAATTCTCATAACCACACGATCTTTAAACCATTAGAGCCGTGGATTCTGGCGGCCGGACGTACACAAACCGCTCTTATAAATCTTTCCCCCCAAAACTAGAGGGCCCAGCCACAGAAGAGCAAGCGGAGGGAGACTGAAGACACGACAGGCATCATCATAACAAGACCTCTAAGCATTGAGGAGGACAGGCTACAAAACGGAAGACGTGAATATCCAGAACAGGAACATGGGGCCCAGGATCAAACTACCCGGAACAAGAGCACAAGATGAATGGATGACCGTGGGACCAAAGCCAGAGCAGAATCAGGTGGGCCGATCATTGAACAAACAGCCACCAACCAAAGAATGAAACAAAGTACACGCTGCACAAAAGCAAGAGATGGCATAAAGGGAGAGGCGTGCACCAATGAACCATCCAGATCCAGAAGAAGAAAACAAATCCGGACGGGCAGAGGACCATACGTCGCAGACAACGCGGTAACCCAGATCAGAAAATGAAAGTAAGCCACAGAGATGCAAAAGACCAGGCATACAGAGGAACATTGACGCAGAGAAAACAGCAAAACGCGCAAAACGAAGGGGAGCCCATAGCCTACCCAAGTCCAGTACAGGGCTTGAGATAATACAGTCGATAGCATGAGGACCGCCATGACAGCAGAAAGGTCAACCGATAAACAAATCGAGCGCCGACTGGATGCCGAGAGACTCCTCCGGGAGGCAAAGAGGCAGGACACTGAGAACATCAGTGATAACAGTCATCCCCAGCCACAAATCGCGTCCGGAGTAAAACGTGGAGAAGGCATGGCAGCCGAAGTAAAAATAAACCAATCCGTAAGGCGCACGAGGAATCAGGCTACTGACGCCAAAAAAAAAACTACGACGAAAGGCGCCAACAGGACCGAAACAAGTTCCAACCATGAACACATCCAAGGGCCACCCACAGTGGCGGCCTAGAATGAACCATACCGTGAGCAGGCGGAGGCGACGAACGAAGATCGCCGAGTGAAACAAAACAAGCCATAGACGTCGCATAAAAGAGACAAATCAAAAGGAAAATTCACAGAGGAGAGAGGGGTCCAACAAGAACAAACCAAACGCTGAGTAAACCACCAAATGCACAGCAGCCACGACAGAAACACAAAACAAAGAGAGCCACCAAAATAATAAAGCCAGCGTTGCTTAAAGACAGGCAAAATTCACATTCGGCTCTTATCTAGGAGCCGTAGAAGCCGAGTCCTAGCCGGATGGCTAAGACAGAGAGACCCAGGAGGAGTTTCTACCCCCATGCCATCAGGCTCTTAAACAGTAACTCTACACGTGTACCTTAATTATTTAAGTCTTCAGTCCACATTCATGCACATTATTTTGCATTCCATATTTAAGTCTACAATACACATATTGTACGTATTTCAGCGGTACATAGTTATACTTATGTATATCATGTAGACTTTACAGAAATAAATGACGTACATTTCCTGTATGATTTTCCTTAATTATTGCGCTGTCCACAGAGCGGACCTGGGTTACATTTCACTACTGGTTGTATTTGCTAAATATAACTTCGTATGCAACAAAATAAAAATCCTGAAATCTTAAATAACACACAGCAACAGATAAAACGCCGAAAGCCACAACTAATTCAGCCAGCATGAGAAACCTGTCCAGACGAGGACCACCAGCCCTGAACCACAGGAAAAACCCCACAACCCCAAAAACAATAACAGGATGCAGAGCCACAAAACATGAAAACGAGTCAGGTAGACCACAATGACAAAGAACATAAAACTACAATACCCAGAGTCCTTAGGGGCGTGACGTCACATACAACCGGAACAAATATAAGGAAACAGAAACGCATCAGAAAACACAACAGAAAAACACGGGAAAAGACCGCCTGGCCGCTCACCGCAATGATACAAACGGCCAATGCAGAGGAGAAAGCCTGAACAGCCCCCGATCTAACGCCGCTGCCAACCGAAACACCGCGAAACGCTCACCCGCCGCAGCGACGCGAACACGCCGGCGCCGCCCCCCCGGTCGCTGAAACGCCGCGGAAGGAGAAACAAACGCGGCGAAATGAAGACCCCCCACATCAGAAAAAGTGGGAGCACCGTCCAAAGAAGGGGGGAACACACCAAGATGCCAAAAAGAAGGAGAGCCGCGGGGACGAAAGCGGCGCTGCGGTAAGAAAGAGAATGAACGCTGCACACCTGGACTTAAATAGGAAGCTGAACAGGTGAGTTAATTAACTACCGCCCTAGGGGGGGAAGAGACTGCCGAGTTTCCGGTGCCTGAAAGTGCGAATATCATTCGCTATTTTCTGTGTGAAAACACACGAAGGCCACCTCCACAGGTTTCTCTGGGACGTCAGTGCAGCTGCCCCTCCCTTCTGCATCTTCAGGCTGCATGAGGAGGAAATTAAGGAGAAGCTTGGATCAGTGCCTTGGCTTCCTCAAATCCCCAGCATTTCAACACTTTATGGCTTGCTGCAATTAATTAGAGGAATGAATACAAACTTGGCTGAAAGTTATCAATTTGCAGCATTTTTTAAAATTTTTTTTATCTTTGCCTAAATGAGCAAAAGCAAACCCAAAAATCTGATTTGTTTCGCATCGTTTTCTCTCAATCAGAGTAACCTCAAAGAGTCATTCATTTGTGAGTTGTCATGTTTTCAAGCAAAGCTTTAAATCTGTGTTACTGTGTGACACAAATCAGTGCATGATCCAGTTACAGCAAAAGCAACAGAGCCAGCCGTTAGCTCACCGGCTGCCGTTATTCTGGGCTGGTCAACAAACTCTTTAACTTCAGTGCTATTTAGCTGTTATGTTGCCACACGCATTTGATCATTGAAGCAACATAAATAAGACTTGCAGGTGTGTCACAGCTTTGTGTGTATTTCAGTTCCTTCCTGTAAACATAACCCTTTAAGTAACAACACCTTTCCTTTTTGGGACGGGCTGGTTTCAGACCTACACCTGAGCTCATTTCAGAGTAAAGAATCATTAGACGAATTGAATTTACAGATTTACATAGATTGTCTTTTTTTAAGACACTTTTCATGCTTTTATATTACCCTCGACTGGAGATAGGTAGTTTGCCCTGTCTGGATGGGTGGAGTGTTCCTGTCCCAGGTGGAGGAGTTTAAGTATCTTGGGGTCTTGTTTACGAGTGAGGGAAGACCGGAGCCTGAGATTGACAGGTGGATTGGAGCAGCATCCGTAGTTATGCGGTCGCTGTATTGGTCTGTTGTGGTGAAGAGAGATCTGAACCACAAAGCAAAACTCTCAATTTACCGTTCGATCTTTGTTCCAATACTCACCTATGGTCATGAGCTCTGGGTCATGACTGAAAGACCCAGGTCCTGAATACAAGCGGCTGAAATGAGCTTCCTCTGATGGGTGGCTGGGTGCTCCCTTAGGGTGAGAAGCTCGGTCACCTGGAGAGAGTTCGGAGTAGAACCGCTTCTCCGCCACAGAGGAGCCAGTTGAGGTGGCTCGGGCATCTAGTCCGGATGCCTCCTGGACGCCTGTTCCGGGCATGTCCCACTGGGCGGAGGCCCCGGGGAGGACCCAGGACACGTTGGAGCGACTAGGTCTCTCGGCTGGCCTGGGAACTCCTCGGGGTCCCCCCAGAGGAGCTGGAGGAAGTGGCCGGGAGAGGGAAGTCTGGGCATTTTGTACGACCCGGTCCCGCAGAAGTGGAGGAAGATGGATGGATGGATGGATGGATGGATATTACGCCTGCTGTTCTTTGATATGCTTTAGACGTTTTCTTCCTCATATTTTTTCGGTGATGTTTCCAAGGATACATTTGTCTGAACCTCTGTTTCTTAGGATCCATACACAAACTTGACTGATGTTTCCAGACTTTTCAGTACCTCTCACACAAAGTCTCATATTATGGATCTTTTCTTGGCATAAGCAGACGTGGAAGACCATGTCAAAGATTTTTTCCAAGCTTGTTTCTCTGTGGGCTCATTGAACGGCTGGTGATGAAGCACAGAAGAGCCTTTCTTTGCACAGCAGTCTGGATGCTTCGCCATGCTTTTCTCTGGGTTGCTGTACGTCTCTGAAACTTTCACACAACTGCTGTGAGAGTCACAGTCAGATCGATTGAGAGAGACAAAGCATGAAAAGAACCTGCTATATAGCAGCTGCTGCCACTCACTTAATGTTAGTTGACATTTCTGAGATGATAGTAAATGTTGTGCAGCGAAGGAAAGCGCAGATTTCCCTCAGGTTTGAACTCCTGTACCACAACTGTGTGAAACCTCTATTAAGCTTTAGAGCTTTCTATCTGTCAAAGAAAATAAAGACATGTCACCCAAGCAGTATCATTCTTACTGTTATCATGCTAAAAATAAAAAAAGATTGTAGAGAAACTGGATCATTATTTCATTTTTACAGTCTTATGATTATTTTGTTTTTCCTTTTTCCCCAGCCTTTAATGTCTCTGGTACCTTTTGTGGAAAAAACAAATCCGTACGTGCAAAGAATTATACTGGTTGGTTCTTACTCTTAAAACACTATTGTTAAGATGATCAAGCAGAGCTGAGCTTCATTATCCCTTGTGCTATCCTAGGCACTTTAACATTGGGAGTTGGGTCATCTAGACCCACTAGTGCGCTGAACCTATTTTCTTCAATGATTTGTGATCTTCACTGGTGTCCATGGATTACATGAAATCCTCTCCACCTTTATCCACCTTTGTCATGGTAGGGAGAACACGTCAATGGAAGGGGGGGGGTCATAGGAAAGTACAAGGGTTAAAGTCTAATGGAGTGTGTGCACAACAAAGTCAAAACAGTAAGTTCAACTCTCATGACGTTAAAGACCCACTCTGATCAACTTTTGATCTATTGTAAAAGTGTTCCTGGTCGTCTTTTAATTATGATTGTGCCGTTTTAGGCTAAAAAATAAAAAAACCTGAATCGACAAAGTTTCTTCAGAGCAGCAGGAGTTCATTAGAAATTCACCTCTCAAATTCGCAATAACTGCACGGTTTTCCATCTTCTATTGTCCAGTTTTAGTAAGTCTGTGTGAATTGTAGCCTCAGTTTCCTGCTCTTAGCTGACAGGAGTGGCACCCGGTGTGGTCACGTAGTACATCTGCCTCAAGGTTGGACGTGTTCTGCATTCAGAGATGTTCTTCTGCAGACCTCGGTTGGAACCAGTGGTTCTCTGAGTTCCTGTTGTCTTTCTATCAGCTGGAACCAGTCTGGTTATTCTCCTCTGACCTCTGACATCAACAAGCCATTTCCACCCACAGAACTGCCGCCCACAGAACTACCAGCCGGTCTTCAGCCGCCTGGTCCTCTCAGGGCGGCTGGGCTTGTGGGTATCCTGTCAGCTGCTGTGGTGGTCGGGCGTGCGTCGCTGGGGGGGTCGGTCGGCCAGAGGGGGCTACTGCTTAGAAAGAAATGTTTTTTTTTCTCCAAGTTGGCTTGTGTGTCACACAATCCAAACACACAACTTTTATTGTTTTTTCTCCGTGATAAGATGCTGCATGGTCAGACATGAAACGGCCTACAGTACTGTGCGTCTTTTTTCCACACAACCTTTGAGGCCATCTAACAGAGGCAACTCCCAACAGCCATGGCTTCACTGCCACAAGGCATTCTGCACGTTTTCATTTCACCGCACAAAGAGTTCAGACATAAACAAACAGGCTTTGAAAAGGACTAAAAAACTCAGACATTTTCTTAAACTTTTGTTCATCTGAATATCAAAGACTTTGAATTTACTGATAAAACTCTTTTTGTTTCTTATACATTTAATTTGTCCTATAGATGCTGTTAGAGCTATGTAATTATCATTTGCTTACATGCAATAATCACCATAATACGATTGTCTCAGTTCTATCTTTCAGTAAGAAAACAATGACCTGAAAAGTTCTGATTATACAAGAATATGATGTTCTTGTTGTTCCTGAATAAATGACCCATGTTCATGTCTGCAACCTTCAGTTTTCAATAAAAAGTGACTCCATGCACTAAGAAGGCAGAACTCCTGTGTGACAGTTCGCGCTGTGACAGACAGATTCTCCTTCTGCAGAAGTCTTGCAAAAATTCTCACCTCCTCTGTGGTTCTTCTCTTCATTAAGGAAAAAGTCAGAACCCTGACAGATGCTTATTGTGATCATTGCTGGCAGACCCGTAGAAAGTAGTGGGAACCCCCCACGCACCGCACACCTTGTTTTCTTTTCCACAATGTAATAAAATGTTGAACACTTTTTTATTTTCAGACTTTTTGCTAACATTCTTCAATAAAATGTACACATTTTGTTAAGTGAAAGTACATATCTGTATTTTGGATTTTCACAGTTTTTGATTGTGTTGTGCACACTCAGACCATTTTGCACACTTCAGTCTGCTCTTCTTATTTTGTGATTAGCTTCGTTGGTCCCACCTGCTTGGAATTGCTGCTGCTGCTGCTGAGGAGGGTGCTGCTCACTTCAGCTTCTGTAGCTCAGAGGCCAAAAGAAGCCAGAAGAGGAAGAATAGCCTTCACACACTTCAGGCCTGGCAGAAAGTCTGGTTCTGTAGGATTTTAAACAAAATTTGTGTTAATTTCATTTTCAAACCTTTTTTCTTTCCACTGAGAGACCAAGTCTTGTGTTTAGTATTTGGTAAATGTGTTTTGAGTGGAAATTTTTCATGATGAAATATACAGTGATTCAGATGACTTAAAATGATTTCTCTCTGTTAATGAGGCACCCTTTGCTGTTTTCATATGCAGATGCACATCTTCTCACTATCACGCTTAAGGAGATTTGTGGAAGTCTTGCATCCAAGAACTCTCTGGATTGATTGAGTAAATGAGAGTCAGGTGTGCAGCATCCAGGAAGTGTAGTTAGAAATCTGGAGATGTTTCCCGCTGACGACCAGAGCAAGAGACAGACTTCTGACTTCTGATAGTAAGTGGAGTCAACAACCAACCCATGAGTTGGCTCAAGGGACGCTGCCATCTTAAGGGTTATGAAATGCTCAACCTGCTCACTTGACCCCCTCCCAACAGCCCTGATCAAAGACAACATCTGAAATATCATTCCAATTATCACAACTATAATGAACTAATCATTACAAACTGGTCATGTACCCCCTGCTATCAAAACTGCCGTTGTTAGACCACACTTAAAAAACCCGCCCTTGGTTCAGATAATATGGTAAACTACAGACCCATTTCCAACTCACCGTTCCTGTTCAAGGTTCTCAAAAAAGCTGACACCGCCCAACTCCACCAGTATCTCTCACTGCACAGCTAATATGAAAAATTTCAGTCTGGTTTCTGGTCAGCCCACAGTACAGAGACAGCCCTGGTCCGAGTCATGAACGACTCACTTATAGCTTCAGACCAGGGCTCCCCCTCTCTATTCTTCCTGTTACGGGGAGAGGATGAGGGAGTACCCAGGTGCAGAGAGGAGGAGGCAGGAGGTTTCAGGGAATGCAGAGCTTTAATAAATAAACCAAAACTACAAACAAAACCACTGCAACAGGCAGGCAAAACTCAAACTCGAAATACGAACCACACAGGAACTCGGGGTAGGACATAATATGGACCAGCACAGGAGGAAGGGAAGGACAGGACTTAAATACATACAAGGCAACAAGACACAGGTGGAAACACTCAGGACTGATGGGGAAGGGTAAAACTCGAAAACAACAAAACAGGAAATAATACAAAATAAAACAGGAAATCAAGGAACCAACAAAAAGAAACCGTTACACTTCCTTCTGGACCTATCAGCTGCATTTGACACAGCGGATCACAGCGTTCTACTTGACTGTCTTCAGACTACTGTTAGACTCTGGGAACATATTCAACTGGTTTCCATCATACCTCACAAACAGGACAGAATATGTGGCTCTGGGGACTGCTGAATCTCACACACACAGTCACCTGCGGAGTGCCTCAAGGCTCTGTCCTTGGAGCTTCACTTTTCACCATCTACATGTCTCCACTTGGACAAATCATCCGTAAACACAGCATTTCATTCCACTGCTACGCCGATGACACACAGTTCTATGTAAAATGCACCCCAGTCTCACCCTAACCTTTTCTGCCCTCCAGACCTGTCCAGAAGATATCATGGTGCCTCTGTCAGCTCTCCTCCCCCTCCCTTCTCTGCTTGGCTCCTGATTCTACACAGCTGCGACCAATAACCTCATCACATGCCTGCCTTCAAAAGGAGATCCAGCTCCAGTATTCTTCGCCAGTTCGTTGCCCCTGATGGTGCACTGTATGGTCACTAGTTTTCTAGTTCTTGTACCTAAGCTTTTGCCAAAGTCTCGCTCTCTACCTTGTTCCTAGGAATTCATTACCACGAGTGGTTGCCTAAGTCTTCAACTCTCCCGGATCCAAGCCTCAGCATTCTTCCAAGTCTCACCATGAGCCTCTGCTGATCCTCCAGTCACGCCATGAGCCACGGACAAGACTCCAGTTACGTCACGAGTATTCTTCTGGTCTTCCGCTACGCCAACAACATCACTGGATCAAGAAAAATACATTTTCTTACGTATCCCTTAACTCACCTGTGTTTCCTTCTGGGTTGCAGCGTTTGGGTCTGTTTTGTTTTGCTAGTCATGACAGAAGAGATAGATGCATGGATGGCGGAAAAATCTCTCCAATTCAACAGCAACAAGACTGAAGCCATATCATTCGGTATTCCATCAAAAGCATTCTGGTTTCCGGTCACAACATTCCGCTCTCTTCACCTCTAAAAAATCTTGGTGTCAAAATCAATACTGATCTCACATTAGATTATCACATACATCACCTCTACAAAGTGTCTTTTCTCCATCTTAAAAATATTGTAAAGCTCCGCTCCTTACTCACCCAGTCTGATCCATGCCTTCATCTCCTCCAGACTCGACTACTGCAATGCTCTCTTTGTTGGGATTCCTGGCAGGAGCCTGGAAAAGCTTCAGCACATCCAAAACTGTGCTGCCAGGGTCTTGACAAGGAGATGCAAATTTGACCACATCACTCCTGTTCTTCAGTCATTCACTGGTTGCCCAACCGTTTCAGAATTCATTACAAACTCTGTCTCCTCACCTACCAATGCATCCATGGAACTGCCCCTGACTACCTTAGTGAGATCCTTTCCCTTCACGCCAATTCACGACTCTTCTGCTCAAATTTCACTCATTGCCTTCACCAATGAAGGACCAGGCTAACCACAATCAGAGACAGAGCCTTTCAGGCTGCTGCTCCTCGACTCTGGAACAATCTTCCGGAATCCCTCAGAGCCCCACAAAGCCTTGACACCTTCAACAAAGGCCTTAAGACTTTCCTTTTAAATAACACTTTTTAGTAATTTTTTTCCTTGTTAATTGGTAAGCTGTTTTTGCTGTTGCTTTATAATGTATCACTTTGAGATTTCTTTGAATATGTAAAGCGCATTCTTTCTAAATAAAATGTATTACTAATATTCATTATTATTATTAGCTGTGGCCGTCTCACGGGCCACTTTGGGTCCTAATGCAGAGGTCCAAGGGCAATGATCCAAGGGCCTAAAGGGGAGCTTGCTGGGGGCCTAAGTGGGGCTCGCCGGGGTCCAAGGGAGAGCACGGAGCGTGGCAGACACTGCACAGCATGAGATAAAACAAACAAACCGAAACAGAGCAAATACAGCAGCCCAAATTGGCCATGCAGTTCGCAAACAAACCAGGATGGCTGTTCCAGATGCCAGAGAGCTCTGTTTGTTGAACCAAACCACAAGGTAGGCAGGGCTGGGTACTGTGCATCAGATACCCATAGGGTGAGCATAACCATTTTTATATCTGTCTCAGGTAGTCAGGGTCATTAGACGATGGACTGCAGCTGCTCAGAGTGCTGCTACACAAGCATCAGAATGAGAGAGAAAGGTGATTGAAGTGTCTTTGAACGTGGCATGGCTGTTGGTGCCAGACGGGCTAGTCTGAGTATTTCAGAAACTTCTGATCTACTGGGATTTTCCCACAACCATCTCTAGGGTTTACAGAGAATTATCCAAAAACAGGTCAGAATTTGGCGTCAATAACATGAAAACATTGATCCATCCTGCCTTGTATCAATGGTTCAGGCTGGTGGTGGTGGTGTCATGGTGTGGGGGATATTTGTTAGCACACTTTGGGCCCTTTAGTACCAGTTGAGCATGGTTCAACTGGTACTAAAGGGCCCAAAGTGTGCCAGTTGAGCATGGTTCCAACACCACAGCCTGCCTGAGTATTGTTGCTGACCATGTCCATCTCTTTCTGACCACAGTGGACCATCTTCTGATGGCTACTTCAAGCAGGATAAGGCGCCATGTCATAAAGCTGGAATCATGTCAGTCTGGTTTCTTGAACATGACAATGAGTTCACTGGATGTCACCAGATCTCAACCCAATGGAGAACTTTTGGGATGTGGTCGAATGGGAGATCAGCCACATGGATGTGGAACCAACAAATCTGCAGGAACTGTGCGATGCTGTCATGTCAATATGAACCAAACTCTGAGGAATGTTTCCAGAACCTTGTTGAATCAATGCCACCAAGGATTAAGGCGGTTCTGAAGGCAGAGGGGGTCCAACCTGGTACTATCCAGGTTGACCTAATACAATAGCATGTGTGTGTAGTCTGTTGCAGTATCTGCCACAGACAGCCTGAAACTGAAGAATTTGGAGCAGTTCTTGTGTTGGACTGCGTCACCACATTTTTTAGCTTTAAAACTGATTAAAAAAAAATCTACTTGGACGTAGCCTGAACTCAAGAGGCCAGAAATGACTTTAATAAATCATGAACAGGGTGTAGTCTAGAGCTTTTGTGGTTTGACATTTTTGCCCTTGTTTTAGTCTTTTTTATGGTCTTCTTGACCTGCAGAAGCCGTGCACTACCTGAAGCGCAGGGAAGCCAGGACAAATGTCATGATTCCTGTTCTGTTACAAGATGCTCCTGATCATTAGCCTTCAAAGGGTTCATGTTTTTGGCTGGGGACATGGAGCTCTCCTTCCTTTGTCTTGGGTCAAACAGGTTGTAGATCTTCACAGATCAAATTCTAACAAACTTCATGGAGATGGTTTGGACTGAGGTGACATGTTGTTGCTCCGATTACAGAAACAGCATTGGCTCACAGGTGCTGAAGCGGGACTGTTGTGCCAGAGAATTTCCAGTCTTCTCTCTGGAAGCTGCTAAAGCTTCAGCTTCAAGCGTGTCCAGAATGGACAGGATGGTGAAAACAAAGGACATCAAAGCAGGTACTTTGAATCACAGCAAATGCTTTATGTAAAAACACATTTCTGTTTCACAGTCTGATCGTAAAACTGGTCCAGAATACCAAGACGTATTGAAGGTGTCGTAGGATCAAAACATTTGTTTGTTGGGGTGCATGGTTGGTTGCTAGTTTGCAATTCTTTTTGATCTGCAAACTTACAGGGTTTGTTTTTCCATCACCTCCGATGAACACAAACTCCACTTTCAATCTTTCTGGTACATCAGTGACTTCAGAAAAACATTAAAGACACATTTTGTTCAATTTCAAAGCACGTCTGGCATAAAAAAGCTCTTTTAAACCTTAGTCACAATTTTTATAAATTTAAAGCAACCAGTATTTTTTCTGTAGTCTTATTTAAATCATTCAATAATCACAAAAGTGTTACTGCGTCAGACTTCTGGGAGCTAAGTTTGAGAACAGAACATCACACTGAAAATGAACCCTCAAAGCTGTTCACATTCTCATTCTCAAAAAGGGGTTAAATGTAAAACAGGTATTTGAAAAATGCATAGAAAAAGAAAATCATCCAGCATGTCACCCAAAGTCAAATGAAATATCTGATTTTTTAGATCTTAAGAATATTTTTAAGCTTAAATTAAACATTTTTAAAGTGATAATAGTGAGAAACATGGAGTCATGCCCTTAAAAAAGAAAAAATATAATGCAATGTACTGGCAAATGTATCATATATAAAGAAATATATTTTACTGTGTCAGCAACTTAGAATTACTTTGAGTCATAGCGATAGCTGTGTGTAAGTAACATATAACATCAGACGACTGGATCCAAATGCAGCAGGTTTATTATCTCAGCTATAAGTCCACAAAGCTAAATCAGGGTCAGGCAGACAGAGGTCAATGACAGGCATGACAGCATCAGATGAGATACAGGGTAGTCAAGATCCAGGAAAGAGTTGGGGCAGGCGGCAGAAGCTCAGGTCCAAATACAACACTCGGTAATGAAGGCAGAGTGGCACAGACAAAACTTCACACTGAGCTTTACTCACTGCAGTGCTTAAGTGTGCTGTAATTAATTGAATGAATGAGAGTCAGGTGAGCAGATATCAGGAAGTATGCCCTGGGGTTGCTGGGAAATGTAGTGTGGCTTGAACTCTGGGGACAGCTCCCGGCGGTGACCAGAGGGGGAGACAGAGCTCTGACTTCTAATAATATATGTCTGACTACACTGTTTTGTGTAGGGGAAAATGCCCGACGAGGAGTCCAGTACCAGAAATTAGTGAACGACGTGGAAGCCTGAACTGCTTGACACAAAGCTTGCTGCTGCGAACACCTCAAAGGCCATTATTCTGCTTATACCGTTTTTTGCATTTCATTCTTAGGGCGGCAGTTTAGCTCAGGCAGTAGAGCAGGTCGTCCAACAACCGAAGGGTTGGCGGCTCTCCCCAGCCAGCTGTCGCACCCTGAGCGTGACTAGCCTGCAGCTCACCAATCCCCCCATGGGATGGGTCAAAATGCGGAGAAGAATTCTCCCATTGTGGGATAAATAAAGTATCAATTATTATTATTATTATTGTTTTTCTGCAGTTTAAATCGCTTTCGCATGTGGTGTGATGGGTTGTCATGAAGCCGGCATCGACCTCAACTGCATCAGCAAAGGAAAGCGATATATCTATGCTGATCGTCCCGATGGGTTGAATAAAGCGTCAGTTCAGAGAGAAAGTTCAACTATTACCGCTTGTCTTTGTCCAGATGATGAAGCTAAAGTTTGTTTCAAAGAAGCCAGGTCTAAAGTCTACAAATAGTTCAATTCATCCTCCTGCCTCATTTCCTCCTTCTTAGATTATTTTCCCTCTTTCTCTTCTGCTGCATCCCAGTCTTAAAAATGATCAAGTCAACTAAACAGCTTAAAGGAAACTATGAAAATCACTCGTCTTTTCTACTGTCTTGCTGTTGTGATAAACTGTGGAATAAGGTATAAGAACCTTTTTTTTTAATGTTAATTGAAATGCCAACAGGCCTTCAGGCCAGCACAGTGATATGGTACATTTGGGCTATGTGACTTCTTTCTTAGGTCACTGACATGCATATAGTATATCAGTCAATATTTTGTAGGATACTTTCGTAAAAATCACAAACAACTGCACAGCATATTACCACATAAGAAAATGACAATAATTGCTTTACTCTAATCTTCAGACAAATATATTGCTTCTATTTATGGGAAATATTGTCAATTGTTGCTCAATATGTTGAGAAATATATTCTAATTTGGTAAGGGTTTGACTTTTGAGTTATGCTGGGTTTTTCATAAACTCATCTGTGGTCATGCTCTTTTCTTCCTTTTCAAAGTTAGCCTGTATGTTTTTTCAGCGCACTCGGAGAAAAGTATCCAGCCTCCAGAGTCCTGACAGCAGGGAGTATCTGGCTTTTATGGGGAGCTGGGGAGGCTGCATGGTAACCAGCGCTGTCTTCTGATTCTGTTTTGTGAGAAAAGAACAGTCAGGAGTAAGGTTCTCTGTGGGCTTCAGGAGCACAGACAGGTTCTTCAGGACGGACTCTCAGGTAAGCACGCCACGTACTCACCTTTAAAACGGGATCAAAGCTAAAGTTCAAGCTGGTTGTTCCGTCTGCTGAGATCCACTTCTGTGCTGCACCTCCACCTGTCCATGGCTGACAGTTCAATAGCATCCCGGGGTTCTGTGTTTACTCTGAGGTCAGAAAAAGGGGCATCAATGCAGTCTGGCTCTGAGTGCCTGCATTTTGCAGGGCATGTTATTCATGTGCCATGCTCTTACGAGAAACTGAAGGAAGAGCCCGCTGTTTGCTGTGATCGTGTCAGGCTACAGTCATCAAAATAAAAATGCCTGCCAGCTTGGCATGTATGTAAAAAAGGTTTCAAATGCACCAAAGTCATGAAGGTCTGAGCGCTGCTCATCCTCTCATCAGTACTGAAAACAGCAGAGGCCAACCCTGTGAAGAGGGACCAAAAGCCTCCTATAACACAACCCACCAGCACACAAGACACTCATTGTTGAGCCGCAGCCGTCAGCGTTATTCAAAACATGCAACAGATCACAGCTCATTCTGCAGGTCCTCACGCAAAACAGCTGTTCTAGACGTCTAGATAGAAAAAATGAACACAGTAAAATGACATTTGCTTTTTAATAACAGTAAGATTTTGAGCCTTTAGGAACAAAGGAAATCCGTTTACAACACATTGATGCAAAAACATTACTATTATTATGTCTTTCTGATTCTTTCTAGAAGTAAACACAACAATTTGGTGCATGAAATACTAACATATTTGTGTTTTGAAGAAGGGTTTTTTATTCTGAGCCAAGTGTCATGGTGCCTCTGGCAGTCTCTCCTCCCCCTCCCCTCTCTGCTCTGCTTCCTGACTGGAACCAGCTTTGAACACTCACCTCATCAATCTCCAGACCTACTTCAGGAGATCCAGTTCCAGCATTCATTGCCAGTTTGTTGCCCCGATGGCGCTTAATCTGGTCACTAATGGTTCACCCTTTGCTCATGTGTTTTTGCTCTTCGTTAATCTTGTTTTTACGCCTCGCCTACAGGACTTCAACCAACGAGTGTTCACCTGAGTCACACTTCTCCAAGAGCAGCCTATTCCTCACTGAAAATCCTGGGAACTCCAAGCTATGCCAAGACCTGCAGCCACGCCACGAGTCCAAGCCACAGCAAAGATAAAAATCAATTAAAGCTACAAGTAGCATTTAGCGGGCCCGAGCACGGGCGACCGCCTGGCACGGGCGAAGCCCCAAAGCAAAGCCCCGCTCGAGCCATGCTCGTCGTTCCTTCTTGTCCATTCTGGAGCTCCAAGCTACTGTTAACATGACAGCAGCCTGTTGGGGGGGGGGGGGGGGGGACTGTAATCTGTTGCCTTTAGGGACAAAGACATTTGCATATAGCATGAAAGAAATTCTTAAACCTAAGCCTTGTTTAGACCTGCTCATTTTCTCATCAAGGAGAAGAAGGTTTTTTATCAGATTGAGAAACAAGCAATGATGATAAGTGTATCACTGTCCCTAAGGATGAGAACAATTGAACTCTTCTAATTTCCACTACAATGTCTAGATGAGTGTCAGCTATGTCTGATAACTTGGCCAATTAGCTGGACCGGGATCTTGCAAGGTGCAGGTGGTTTAACGTCCAGTGTGTTGAGTCTGTGGATGGCAACAGTACAGCATAGCTTTTCGTTTCCACAAGAGAAGAACTCTTGACACATCTGCCCTAACAGACAACTACAAGAGGAGTTGAAATGTATAACATGGTGAAGGAGTGTTTGTGCAGAAAAAGGTACCATTAGAAAAGCTGGTAACAGTGACTGCAGACGGGGCTCCTGCTATGATCAATAGACAAACAGGTTTCATCACTCACTGTAAAGCTGACCAAAAGGTTGGAGAGTGAAAACAATATTAGATATTGGAAAAGTTACTTCTGAAGTTTTATAATACCAATTTGCATATACTCCAGACTGTTATGAAGACTTATTGTTACTGTTTTGAAAAACTTTCCTGTGTATTTCATTGCTGTCATTAAAGGACCTGCTGAGATCATTTAATTTGTTTACTGACAGAATTAAAAGCAGTAAGACAAAGTGGGGATATTGTTTACCAAAGGAATAACAAGTTGACCAACCACCCTTATACCAGGACACCAAAACCTTGATATATACAACTATGAGTGAGATATGGACTTTACATCACGGAATCAAATACTTTCCTTAGACGAGTTGAATGCGGCTCTCTGTTAGACAAGATAGCACAGTATGATGAACTAGAACTGTCAGCATCTCACACCAATGATAAAGATCTGAAAGATGTTGATATTGATCCTGAAGTAAATGTTTTTCTATAGTGATAATACTATAAAGAGAATCAATTTAATATTGTAAACTTAAGTTCTCCATAATCCATTTCAATAGAACCTTGTATGCCAATTTCTATACAATCAAGGGCTACGTAAAACAGTTTTTACAAAGGTTCAGTATAATTACAGTCTCAGACACATGGTTAAAATGAATGGTGATAGAAGAAAATTGCACTGTTTGCACAATTTACTTCTATTTATTGTTCTAACAATTTTCATTTTTTATTTCGCTTACTGTTGTTCCATTTTCATGACACTGCTCTGTTAGTCAAAAATGTGAAATAAATACTCCTTGAATCCCTTGAATTGAAGGGGTCAGCATTGTTCTGCTTATACTGTCCTCGCTGAAACGTGACAGCTAGCCAAACTTTGTTCCAAAAAACAAGACGTGTCCTCTTTGAAGTTGGTTTAATTAACATTCTTGTAATCTGGGGTACAAAGTAAAACTGTAAAAAATACAGAAATAAAATCAGTCAAATAGCAGTCTGTTTAAATAACATTAAACAAATGAATCAAGGATTTTAGCCGTCGTGAAACGCACACAATATGCCAACTGCGCACATTCAACAGCACAGCATTGTGATTAACTTTAAACTTATATGTCAAATTTAAAACATTGAAACTCCCTAAACCTCTTTTAAACTATTTTTAAACTCACAGAAATACATACAGGTGTTGCTTCTGTAGGGAATCAACCAAAAGTTCGGTGGGTTTTGAATGCAAAGCAGGCTAGACATCAGCTCTCAGCATCAACCGGCGTTTTTTCCTCCTCTAGCTTGCATTCCAGCACGTCCGGCTGATGTGACTTCGCCAAAATAAAAGCGGCGGTTTCACAATAAAAGTCTCTGTACAAATATACCTGTAAAATGTGCCTGAAAGGCAGAACACTCCCCGTCACTACTTAACTTAAACAAAACATAACATTTCTAATCTACTGGCAAAAGAAGAACTATTTCTGAAATAGGTCTCTTAAATGTCTTTGAGGTTCCCTGTTCTGATGTCTTGAGTTGCACTTCTCTGACTCTGCCATCTCTCCCAGAGAAGACAGCAGTAACCTTAGCCATCGGCCATTTGTTGCGCGTATTTTGACAGTCCTTCATGAGCACAACATCCCCTTCTTTCACATTCCTCTTCGATACAGTCCATTTCCTCCGAGCTTGAAGAGTAGGAAGATACTCCTGGCGCCAGCGACGCCAGAACTCGTCTGCAAAAGCTTGCACTTGTCTCCACTGTTTGCTGTAGAGATCTTTGTTTGTGAACTGTCCTTCAGGAGGAGGCACTCCTACTTTCTGTGTGAGAATCATAGCAGGGCATAATGTGGAAGGGAAGTCTGGATCACTTGAGACAGGAACAAGCCGTCTCGCATTGATAATCGCAGCTACTTCCATCATTAAAGTGCACAAAACGTCATGAGTGAGCTGAATGTTGTCTCTGAGCAGGATAGCATCAAGGATGCGCCTTGACAACCCTATTAGTCTTTCCCAGGAACCCCCCATGTGGGACGCATGAGGTGGGTTAAACACCCACTCACAGTTCTGCTGGCTCAAAAAAGTCAGCATTTTCACATTTAGTTCCTTTTGACTGAGCCCTAGTTCTTTGGCAGCCGCCACGAAGTTCGTTCCACAGTCCGATCGTATCTGCTTGACGGGTCCACGTATAGCAAAGAATCTTCTCAGTGCGTTAATGCAGCTGGAGGTATCCAATGAAGCAATAATCTCAATGTGGACAGCACGAGAGGTCATGCAGCAGAAGAGCATAGCCCACCGTTTGCTCTCGGCGTAGCCACCTCTGGTGCGTCTGGTAATGACAGTCCAGGGGCCAAACACATCCACTCCAATGTAGGTGAAGGGTGGAGACACTTGCAAGCATTCGGGTGGCAGGTCGGCCATGAGCTGTTGTTCTACCTTTCGACGCAACTGTCGACATGTTACACATTTGTGTATAACCGATGCAATGAGTTGCTTCCCTCCTATGACCCAGTAGCCTGCTGCTCTGAGGGCCCCTTCGGTGAAGTGCCGACCTTGGTGCTTGACTTGTTCGTGGTATTTTCTTACAAGAAGCAAGGAAATGTGACTGTTCTTTGGCAAGATGATGGGGTTACTTTCTGCTGTGTTTATCTGAGCGTGTTTTAGTCTACCACCAACACAAATCAAGTCCTCTTTCAGAATAGGATTCAGGTTTACAAGTGCACTGTTTCTTGGCACAGATTGTGTCGTTTTAAGAGCTGTCATCTCTTGTAAGAAGAACTGTTCTTGAGCTGCTTTGGTTATCACATGTTTAGCTTGACTTAACTCATCAGGAGTGTGTGGGAGCTTGCAGCGGTGCCATCCTTTGCAATTGCCAAAGTTCTTTTGTTTGTATGTCTTGACAATGTGGATGAGAGTTGCTATTGCCCTGGTGAGTGAATGCATCGATGAAAACCGTTGGAAGCGTGTGGCAAGAACCTTTTCTTGACTTTGTGTCAAAAAGCTGCTCACTTCACTGTATATTTCTGTGTCTGTTTCTGGGTTCACAAGTTCATAAGTCTCTTTTGTGTTTTCAGGACAGAGTCTTGACTTGTGCAGGAAAGCTGGTCCAGTGAACCATGTTGTGTGTGTTAGGTGTGATGCTGGAACTGACCTGGATGCATGGTCCGCAGGGTTGTCTTGTGTGCAAACATAGAACCACTGGTCTGGTTTTGTAGACTGATGAATGCGCTGGACACGGTTGTGAACGTAGATATGGAAACGTTTGGTCTGATTGTGAACATATCCAAGCACGACTTTGCTGTCACAGAAGAACTTTACGGAGTCCAATTTTAGGTCCAATTCATCTTGGATGAGGTCGGCAACTTCCACGGCCAGTACTGCAGCACAAAGTTCCAGCCGGGGAATAGTAGGCAGAGAGAGCGGAGCTAGCTTAACCTTTCCGAGAATGAAGCCTACCTTTACATCTCCTTCAACTTGAACAGTCCTGAGATACGCCACAGCTCCAATGGCTTTGACAGAGGCGTCAGAGAACACACACAGCTCCTTAAGTTCGGCTTTGGAGAGTGATTTTGGAATATATGGTCTTGGAATATGTAACCTTTTAAAATCGTGCAAAGAGTCTCTCCATAACTCCCACTGTTTGCGCTTTTCTTCTGGGAGGGGAGCATCCCATTCAAACTTGTCAGCATAGAACTCTCTCAACAGATGTTTGCCTTCGATGGTTACAGGAGCGAGCATGCCTAGAGGATCGAAAACACTGTTCACTGTCGACAAAACCCCTCTGCGAGTGAAAGGTTTTCTGTCTTCAGATGCCTTGAAAGTGAAAGTGTCTGTAGTAGTTACCCACAGCAGACCCAAGCTGCATTGCACAGGTGCAGCTTCCCCACTGAGGTCCAGGTCTTTGAGGACTGCTCGATCTTCTGGTGCAAATGCTTGCAAAACAGTGTCACTGTTTGAAGGAAACTTGTGCAGCCTCAAATTTGATTCGCTGAGGGAAGCTTGGGTTCTCTTGAGGAGGCTGATGGCTTCCTCATCTGTAGGCACACTGATGAGCCCATCATCAACATAAAAATGGCGCTCAACAAACTTAACTGTGTCTGGTCCGTATTTGTGTGCACCTTCTTGGATGGCTTTCCTGAGTCCGAAGATGGCCACAGAGGGAGATGGGCTGTTCCCGAACACATGCACCCGCATTCTATAGTCAATGATCTCTTTGGACATATCATTGTCTCTGTGCCACAAAAATCTCAGGTAGTTCCGGTGATCACTGCGAACTAGGAAGCAGTGGAACATCTGCTGAATATCTGCAACTGCAGCCACTTGCTCTTTGCGAAAACAGATTAAGACCCCTACAAGAGAGTTGTTGAGATCTGGGCCTTTGAGGAGAGCATTGTTAAGAGACATCCCTGAATGCTTTGCGCTAGAATCAAACACCACACGTATGTTATCTGGTTTCTGTGGGTGAAAAACTCCGAAAGTCGGCAGATACCAACACTCCTCATTTTCTCCCAGTGGTGGAGCAACTTCTGCGTGATTGTTCTGAAAGATCTTATCCATAAACTCAAGAAACTGATCTTTGACCTTTGGTTTTCTTTGTAAAGTTTTTTGCAGTGAGTAAAGTCGAGACAGGGCGTACTCACGGTTATTGGAGAGAAGCTGGCGCTGTGGTCGGAAAGGAAGGGGTGCCACCCAGTGGTTTGAACCATCCTTGAACATTTCTGCATCCATTAACTGCAAGAAGACTGTGTCTTCTATGGATGGGCCGGGTTTGTTGTCCGAAGCTGTTTCATTGAAAACGCTCTTTCCTAAAGTGTCAGCGGATGCACTGTTGAGTTTCCTCCATTCCTCCCTGCTTTGGCAGGTATTTTCAATCAGCCTGATGGAGCTGTTGCAGGGCGTACATATAGATGGGCGTCCGTTTTCCAACACACTGGTTCTGTATGTGCTTATGGTTGGTTTATGCGCATTTACCAGACAAACATCTCCAATCAGGACCCATCCTAGATCCAGTCTCTGGGCGAAAGGAGCATTGTGGGGGCCGTTTACTTGCTGGCGGACCTTGTGAACTCTCAAAATGTCCCTTCCCAATAAGATAAGGATTTCTGCTTTGGGGTCAAGCTCTGGTATGAACTGTGATATCTCTTTCAGGTGCGGGTGACAGCGGGCTGCATCTGGCGTGGGGATTTCTGAGCGGTCATTCAGTATCTCATTGCACTCAATGAGTGATGGTAATGGGAGGACTACTTTTCCATCAAGAGATTCAATCTGGAAACCTTCTGCTTTGCGTCCGGATGTTTCCAACGGCCCAGCACACGTTTTCAATCTGTATGGGAACAACTGGCTTTTGAGGTTAAACAGTTCAAAAAAGTCTGAGCGGACCAGTGAGTGATTACTTTGGTCGTCCAGAATCACATACATGTTGGCTGCTTTTTCACGCTGACCTCTTTGATAAACTCGGACCAGACAAATCTTAGAGCAGGATCTTCCTGTTTGCCCTGGTCCACAAACTTGAGTGCACTGTGAACTTACAGTTGCATTGGTGACAGCTTGCTCCTCCTCCCCACCGTTGTTTGTTGGGGGAGCAGGCCTTGTGAAGACGTGAGGCAGCGTGATGGCATGCATTGCGGTGTCATGGCGGTCACTGTCACACTCTGAGCACTTTACCAGGATTTTGCAGTCCTTCGCAAGATGACTGGTTGAGGTGCAGCATTTAAAACAGATCCCATTTTCTTTGAGAATTGTTTTCCTTTCTATGATACTTTTAGCTCTGAATGCTCTACATTTTCTTATTGGGTGTGAGTTGTTATGGATGGGGCAGTTTTTCTCCAGTGCTTCGTGATTTTTTTGCAAGCAGATTTGTTGATGGTTTTGCTCCTGCTGAAACGTAAGTTTTGTGAACTGATATTCTGTTCCCAAAACTCCTTGTGGGCGCTTCATGCACTTTTTCATTGTTGCGTGAAAATATGAAGCTCGGGTCATTCCTTCTGCGTGCTTCATCACAGATGAAACTTCATAGTCAAATGGGGGGAACCGTCCATAGTTTTCTTCCTTGAATTTTGAGCCGACAGTGAGCCATCTTTCCTGAATCCCATAAGGAAGTTTTTCTAGTATGGGGCCAATGCCTCTGGCAGTGTCCAAGTATGCGAGTCCTGTTAAGTAACCCTCTTCCTTAGCACCTTGAACCTCCAGAAGTAGATCACCCAAGTCCCTTAACTTGGAGTATTCTTTAGCAGTTATTTTTGGGAAATCCTCAAGTCTTTTAAACAAAGCTTTTTCTGCTACTTCAGGTGCGGCGTAGCACTCCTGGAGGCGTGCCCAGGCCTTTTCCAGAGCTACACTGGGATTTCCAGCATGCACAGACCTGATTCTTTTAACATGTTTTACAGATTCAGTCCCAAGCCACTTAATAAGCAGATCCAACATTTCAGTGGCTGTGAGTCCTATATCTGCAGTAGCATTGTTGAATGATGACCGCCATGCTCTGTAACTTTCAGGTCTGTCGTCAAACTGGTAAAGACTTGTACTCACCAAGTCGCGGCGGGCTAAATAACGAGCCAAGTTTCCAGTTTCGGATGTTATGCTGGGGGGAGCGGTGATACCTTGTGGGTCATATGGTGGCGCTGCAGGGTTTAGTGGCAGACCATCGAAAAAATGAGTTATCTTTGGCTTTGTCTGACATCCTCTTTTCTCATGGCTACTGTTTTTGTGATCTTTTTGGTTGGTAAAAGGAACAATTTCTTGTGTCTTTACATCCTGAGCATGCCATGTAATGAAACTTTCTTCCACACTAGGTCCTCTGGATTGTGGGGCTGCGGGGGTGCGGTTTTCTTGTGACTGGAGTTGAACTTGTTTTTCAACATATTCTTTTGTTCTTAACTGAATGTCCTTTTGCAAATTTTCTTGAGCAACTGAATCTGATTCTTCTGATTCAAGTTCCTCAGCTGCTTCTAATGCTTCTGCTTGTGCAATGGCTGCAGCAGCCTCTCTTTGGAATTCCAGCGCCTTTAACTCTGCTTCCAACTTTGCTTTGCTTAGCTGTAGCTCTGCTTCTTTTGCTGCACTTTCTACTTTAAGCTTTGCTTCCTTTTCAGCAAATGAAGCCCTTGCCTTTGCTGCTTCTGCTTGAGCACGTGCTCGAATAGCTGCACTGGATGCGGAGGAGCTTTTTGTGGTTTTTGATGCTTTTTCTGACTTAGCTGCATCCCTTTTGTCTTCCATCTTCTTTTAGTTGAACTCCCGATTTTCTTCACCTTTTTACTGTACTGTCCTCGCTGAAACGTGACGTAGCTTTCAGCTAGACAGCTAGCCAAACTTTGTTCCAAAAAACAAGACGTGTCCTCTTTGAAGTTGGTTTAATTAACATTCTTGTAATCTGGGGTACAAAGTAAAACTGTAAAAAATACAGAAATAAAATCAGTCAAATAACAGTCTGTTTAAATAACATTAAACAAATGAATGAAGGATTTTAGCCGTCGTGAAACGCACACAATATGCCAACTGCGCACATTCAACAGCACAGCATTGTGATTAACTTTAAACTTATATGTCAAATTTAAAACATTGAAACTCCCTAAACCTCTTTTAAACTATTTTTAAACTCACAGAAATACATACAGGTGTTGCTTCTGTAGGGAATCAACCAAAAGTTCGGTGGGTTTTAAATGCAAAGCAGGCTAGACATCAGCTCTCAGCATCAACCGGCGTTTTCTCCTCCACTAGCTTGCATTCCAGCACGTCCGGCTGATGTGACTTCGCCAAAATAAAAGCGGCGGTTTCACAATAAAAGTCTCTGTACAAATATACCTGTAAAATGTGCCTGAAAGGCAGAACACTGCTAATTAACCTGACCCCTTAGCTGCGTGTGTGTGTGTGGGGGGGTGACATTTGACACCCTTGTAACAGCTGTGCTGCTGTGAATGTCTGCTGCTTATTTTCCTCAAGACAGGCTGTTTAAAACAAGTGGAATGAAATAAATCCTTACACTTCAGCAGTTCATTGTATGATTGTGAAAATATTCAGGGAACATTTGGACATGTATGTCTGTGAAATTTGGTGTTGATAGTTAAAAAATAAGTTATGAAATACATTTGTGCCCTATGAAATAACTAGGTGGCGCTATGGAGCTTGTCCAAGATTGTCATATCCATGGGTTCAGAATGGAAGCTTAATCAAATCTATTTAATTTCAGTGAGATCGGACAAGGAATGTGCACTTGAGAGCAACTTTTGTGAGCATGGCGAGACGCTCAACTTTGCCGCTCCGTCACGACCACACCCCCGCATCGAAAGTTATAGTTTTTTATCAGAGTAAACCTCAATGGCTTTTCAACAGGTGGACATCATTTTGAGGTGTGTCGGCTCATCCTACTCTGAGCAGTGATGCTCCAAGTCCAACATGTCATTTACTGTTGCCAGCAGGTGGCGCTATACCTGTTCCAGATTCTTTCACTGTAGATGTGCTCAGAGTCAGACTACAATCATGCACATCAATTTTGGATCAGATTGGATTATGCATGGTTGAGTAATGGCCATTTATCTTTTCATGGCGTGTTTTCGAAATGACCTTCAATTTCGACGCGCCGCCACGGTCACAAACATCCGTAAAAACTTAAATGCTTCACAATTTGACATCGGACATGGGTCTAGTTTACAAAACCAAAGTTTGGAGTCATTACTCCAAAATCTCTAGGAGGAGTTCGTTCTAGAACGAGGCCTGCAAATGACCAAAGTAGAGCAAAAATGACATATTGACATCAATATAGCAGACTTCCTGTACGAGTGACAGCTTGGTACCAAGAGACTTTTTTGTAGGTTTCCATCTGATGAACATGCCCTGTTAAAATCAAGCTTGTACATTAAAGAACATGGCGGGGCTCGCAAAAACAAACATTGTAGGTGGCGCTATCGAGCCGTTTTTGTGCACCCATGCGGGTGCTGTGTATCTAAGGTGGAGATATTTAAGAGGCACCTTATTCTGAAATCTTAGCTTCCAGAGTCAAACGGCTGATTTTTTTATGAATTTTTAATTGTCTGACTGCAATGCAATCAACCACTTCCTGTTTGGCGGTGGCTTGTGCAGGCACCGTCAGGTTTACACCCATGAAACTTTAGATCATGAGAGAAGACCCTTCTGAGTATCTCCAGTTTTAATTTCATGAACGTTGGACAAAGCACATAGAAAATACAGGGCGGAATGCAACAAAAAACGTTTTTTTAAATAACTAGGTGGCGCTATGGAGCTCGTCCAAGATTTTCATATCCATGGGTTCAGAATGGAAGCTTTATCATATCCATTGAATTTCAGTGAGATTGGACAAGGAATGTGCACGTGAGAGCAACTTTTGTGTGCATGGCGAGATGCCCAACTTTGCCGCTCTGTCACGACCACACCCCTGCGTTGAAAGTTATGTTTTTTTATCGGAGTAAACTTCAATGGCTTTTCAACAGGTGGACATCATTTTCAGGTGTATCGGCTCATCCTACTTGGAGCAGTGATGCTCCAAGTAAAACATGTCATTTCCTCTTGCCAGCAGGTGGCGCTACATTTTTTCAGATTCTTTCACTGCAGATGTGTTCAGAGTCAGACTACAATCATACCCATCAATTTTGAATCAGATTGGATTATGCATCGCTGAGTAATGGCCATTTTTCTTTTCATGGCGTGTTTTCGAAACGACCTCCAATTTTGACGCGCCGCCACGGTCATACACAAACATAAAAATGTAAACGCTTCACAATTTAACATCGGACATGGGTCTAGTTTACAAAACCAAAGTTTGGAGTCATTACTCACAAATCTCTAGGAGGAGTTCGTTCTAGAACGAGGCCTGCAAATGTCCAAAATAGAGCAAAAATGACATATTGACATCAATATAGCAGACTTCCTGTGCGACTGACAGCTTGGTACCTACAGACTTTTTTGTAGGTTTCCATCAGATGAACATGCCCTGAAAAAATCAAACTTGTACGTTGAAGCATATGCGGGGCGTCGGGACAAAAGTCATTGTAGGTGGCGCTGTTGAGCCGTTTTTGTGCACCCATGCCAATCTCCTATAAAATACGAAATTTTTCGCGACTCCTGATGTGTGTGCCAAATTTGGTGAGTTTTGGGGTATGTTAAAGGCCTCAAAATGGCCACTTTTCCGGTAGAATAATAATAATAATAATAATAATAATAATAATAAACATTCGAAAAACAATAGGGTCCTTGCACTCCGTGCTCGGGCCCTAATTACTTACCATCTTACTCACCTGTGTTTTCCTTCTGGGTTCCAGTGCCTGGGTCTGTCTCGCCTTGTAATTCATGACACTAATAATCCTAAAATCTTTATTTTAGTCGTGTTGGATGTTTGATCCCTTCATTTACAGTGTTGAATGAAAAAACAGTTTGATGGATGCCTGGATGTCAATCAGTTCTAAAGATTAGGTATCCCGTCACCAGCAGGTTCCGCACTACTTTCACTTCATGCTTTTTCAACAAGAGGGCGATCAAAAAGTTCTCAAATCTTCAGATTGAAGCCAAAAGCTAACAGGTATACAAAGAAGTCCAAAGTGAATACAAAATCAGTCCTGAACATGCCTGTTGGTGCAAAGCAAGCCTCCACCATCATCCCTTCGTTTACACTCTCTCCCACTAGCTTATAGCCCCTCACACCCCCAGCCTGACAATTACTGGTGTGAAAATGGTGATCAATATCAGAGCTATCTAGTCGTACAGTTCTGATCCAGATTCCAGCTCAGATGGGGAAAACAAAGACGGATCTATTTGTCTGACAGTGGATGATCAGAAAGAAGAGAGACTGGGGTCTTTCAATTGTAGCCTCTACGTAACAAATACAAGTTTTTCCAACATTTTTTGTCATCTTCTACTGATTCCCATCAATTTGAATAAAGAAATACTCAGAAACACAGTTTTTGTATCAATTTTCTTTATATATGTCCTCCAGCATCAGAAAAATGCTACAAGAACATGTTAAAAACACCAAAAACACAATTTTCATTGGAGGGGAGTCTTTATGCAATGAGAGCAGGACTCAGATGCTAACATTGACTTTAAGATGGCAGACCTAATTTTATTCTTATTCCAGACAAAGGGTTGAGAGTCTCCTGTTTAACAAGCGTCCTCTTAGCCTCAGTCTGCCTATAGCGGGAGTCATGACTGTCAGCTTTGTTTGCCCAGTCTGCACTGTTCGCTCAACATTGTCTCAAAACTGCGTGTCACCTTCGTGAAGAGCAGGACCTCTTCTGTTCGGACGGTGACGGCAGACTCTTCTTCCTGCTGCTTGACACATGGCCGGTACAGATTCTGACATTCAGACCAAGCGAGGTTGCTGCTGATGAGACTGATTCTCTGCTCCGGCAAGAGAAAGACAGGGAGCATACTTTGTTGGCGGTCATGGGGTTTTACTTCATCCCTTCTGACATTTTCCTCCATCTCCATGGCAACACAAGCTTACCATATAAAGGATCTCTCTCTTGAAGATCTTCTCTCTACTAGTTCTCACTGTGTGTTATCTTTCAAGCATTTTCCTCTACACCTGACAGGTGTTCTCTTCAGTTTTCAAAGGGACAAGCAGAGCAGCCTGAATGTGTTATGGAAAACAGTCCTGCTCTCTTTGGACTGATTAGACTATCTAATTGAGAAGCATTTGAAAAGAAGGACTAAACGGGCAATTTTAACCAGGTGGAATGATGGCGATGGTGCTCTCAGTGCCTCTATTGCACCTCTGAAAGCTTCTGTGATGGAAAATTCCATGCTGTCATTGGTGGCACTTCTTTTCTTTTAAATTTACACAGCAATTATTTATAGTTGAGTAACTCAGAGTTTTAGACCATCTTCTTCTCTGTGTCTGCACACCTCGCACTGATAAAACTACAGGTGGACTTCAAGCGTCCACATCCAGCTCATCCTCAATAACCTGACCTCCACTGCACAATGGAGTCTCCTTTCTTTTATCCAAGGACAGAACATCAATCTGGGGACCTGTGTCAGGTTGACCATCTGTAGGCTTTTTGACTTTAATGCTGCATGTAGGCGGCTGGCCTCACTGGGTCATGAAACCTGTCATTTTTGGTTTCATCTTGATTTTAGCTGATAATGAAGGAAAAATGGGCCTTTCATTTCTATAACAGGTAAAAAGGGAGAAACAGTGGGGATGAGTGCCAATCAGCACAATGGTGTTTGCACAGAGATTTTCTCTGCAAAAACACCTGAAAAACAATTCTCGTTGTCTTAACTCCGGCGCAAAGTTTGGAAAATATCCACCAAAAGTCTTTTCAAAACTGGACTAAAGATGAATGTAGATAACGGTCAAAAGGATTCAGTGCGTGGCTTTATAACATTTTTACACATGTGAAGAACTTGCCTTAGATTGCATCCACATTTTAAGATGGTGGGCTGCACAGTGCTGCAGTGGTGCAGCGGTGCAGTGGTTAGCGCTTTCGCCTCACAGTGAGCTGGTTTTTTTCGTGTGGAGTTTGCACATTCTCCTCAGGCATGTATGAGTTTTCTAAAGACGCTCCAGCTTCCTCTGCAGACCATCAGCCCCCATCTAGAGCTGTTGGTCCCTCTAGAGCTGCTGGCCCCCAGGTAGAGCTGATGGCCCCCATGTAGAGCTGATGGTCCCCATCTAGAGCTGATGGGCCCCATCTAGAGCTGATGGTCCCCCATGTAAAACTGCTGGTCCCCATATAGAGCAGATGGTCCCCATCTAGAGCTGATGGTCCCTCTAGAGCTGCTGGTCTCCATATAGAGCAGATGGTCCCCATCTAGAGCTGAGGGTCCCAATGAAGAGCTGAGGGTCCCTCTAGAGCTGAGGGTCCCCATGTAGAGCTGATGAAGCCCATGTAGAGCTGATGGTCCCTCTAGAGCTAATGGTCCCCATGTAGAGCTGATGGTCCCTCTAGAGCTAATGGTCCCCATATAGAGCTGATGATCCCCATCCAGAGCTTATGGTCCCCATATAGAGCTGATGGTCCCTCTAGAGCTGACGGTCCCCAAGTAGAGCTGATGGAGCCCATGTAGAGCTGATGGTCCCTCTAGAGCTGATGGTCCCCATACAGAGCTGATGGTCCCCATCTTGAGCTGAGGGTCCCTCTAGAGCTGCCGGTCTCCATATAGAGCAGATGGTCCCCACCTAGAGCTGATGGTCACCATCTAGAGCTGATGGTCCCTCTAGAGCTGCTGGCCCTAATGTAGAGTTGAAGGGCCCCATCTAGAGCGGCTGGTCCCCATATAGAGCTGATGGTCTCCATCTGGAGCTGATGGTCCCCATATAGAGCTGATGGTCCCCATGTAGAGCTGAGGGTCCCTCTATAGCTAAGGGTCCCCATGTAGAGCTGATGGAGCCCATGTAGAGCTCATGGTCCCTCTAGAGCTGATGGTCCCCATATAGAGCTGATGGGCCCTATAGAGTTGATGGCCCCCTTGTAGAGCTGATGGTCCCCATGTAGAGCTGATGGTCTCTCTAGAGCTGATGGCCCCCATGTACAGCTGATGGTCCCTCTAGAGCTGATGGTCCCTATCTAAAGCTGATGGTCCCTCTAGAGCTGATGGTCCCTATCTAGAGCTGAGGGTCCCCATGTAGAGCTGAGGGTCCCCATGTAGAGCTGATGGTCCCCATCTAGGGCTGCTGGTCCCTCTAGAGCTGCTGGCCCCAATGTAGAGCTGCTGGCCCCAGTGTAGAGCTGATGGTCCCCATCTAGAGCCTAGGGTCCCCATGTGGAGCTGATGGCCCCCATGTGGAGCTGATGGTCCCTTTAGAGATGATGGTCCCTCATGTAGAGCTGATGGTCCCCATCTAGAGCCTAGGGTCCCCATGTAGAGCTGATGGCCCCCATGTGGAGCTGAGGGTCCCTCTAGAGCCGATGGTTCCCATCTAGAGCTGATGGTCTCTCTAGAGCTGATAGTCCCCATACAGAGCTGATGGTCCCCATGCTGATCTGATGGCCCACATGTGGAGCTGCAGCGGCTGAACAGCAGCCAATCCAGAGGGAGAGGACCCAACAGAAGAAGCACCAGAAATAAAAACAAAAATAAAAAGGAGAATAAAAAGTAAACATACTGATAAAAGTTATTAACAGTTACACAATAAAACCATTAAAATAAGGTAAGTAAAAAAATCTTTAATAGTCTAGTGTAAATTCATAAAACAAGATGAGAAGGATAAACAAAATTAAAATAAATAAAATAAAAGACCCGCTAGGCTAGTCAGTGCTCTGAACCTTTTTACTTCAATGATTTGTGATCATCACTGGTGTCCATTGATTACATGAAATCCTCTCCACCTTTATCCACCTTTGTCATGGTAGGGAGAACATGTCAATGTAAGGGGGGGGGGGGGGTCATAGGATAGCACAAGGGTTAAAATCAATCCTGAAGCATATGGAGAGCCAATGCAGGGATTTTAAAATCGGGGTGATGTGAACCCACCTCCTGGTCTTGGTGAGAACTCGTGCAGCAGATTTCTGGAGGAGCTGAAGGTTCTTCATGTTAGAGATGATGTTAGTGCCTCACCAGCTGTGAACCTCACTCCACATCACTGCCTCCTACAGTCCAAAAACTTACTTCATAGGTTGTTTGGTTACTCTAAGCAGGGTTGTCAAACTCATTTTTTTGGTTCAGGGGCCACATTTTAATCTCAAGTGGGCCGGACCAGTAACATAAAAGCAAAATTACCTATGGTCAGCTTGTTATCTGTAGCTTTGTTTTAGTTTTTTTTCTCAGTTGGAAAAAAGGCCTCAACCAACATAGTGGCCTAATCATTTGTTATTAAACATTCATTCACAGAGGCTAATGGATCAAATTAATGAAAAAGTTAACTAAATGAAACTTGCAAATATTTGCGAACATAAGAATTTGGAGTTAACCTCCTTTCTCTCCTGAAACTTCATTTGGCCCTCAATATCAGGATTCAGATCCAGTGCAGAAACACTATTACTGTCATTCAAGTGTGTACAACACAATATAATGTCCAAGAATCTTTTCCTGGTTTCTGCCTAAATTTTGTGGCAACACCTGCCTTCTTCCTGACCTTTGATGGGGCACCATCAGTGACCAGACTGACATCATGTGACCAGACTGATATCATGTGACCAGACTGACATCACTTGACCAGTTCACTCCAACATAGTCCAGCACAGTAACTAGAGAGATGACCATGTCATCAGCTGTTGTTGTGTCCATCAACTCAAGAATCTCAGCTGTGACGTCTCTTTAACACCTCTAATAAATATACACATCTGTATATATCTGTGATGTCGGTGTTTTCATCAATAGCAACCAAAAATGGAATCAATGACTGGATTCCTTCATTTGGTGTCCAAGTCTCCTCAGAGATGTTGGATCTGTAATCGTAGTCCTTGACAGACTCATGTTGGCAAAGTTCGACTGCTTTTTGGGGTACAGGACTTCTGCAGCCTTCAGCATTTTTTCATTGGTTTGGATGTTTGCTCCAACTTGTTGGCAGTCAGGTAGCATTCACTGCTCCCTCACTGACGTCAAGGCTGTAGTAAATGCAGTTATTTTGTCAGTCCAGCTAATAGTTGGTCAATCTTCTCTATTCTTAACTGGAGATGGTTTTACTTGTCTTTATTGTGAGTCTCTTAGTGGTGCTGAATGTTGTATTCTTTGAACATTGCAACCTGTTGATGACATACCAAGCATGCAGGTTTTGCATTCAGCTCCATGAACAAATAAAACTCTTTCCATTTCTCCTGGAAAGCTCGGCACTCTACTTCAACCTTTTTTTCTTTTTGACATTATTTTGGTCTTAAGTGTGTCACTAATGATCATTCTTATAGCAACGTAACAGCAGTGAGGCTTGCGGGGAACCAGACTGCATCTTACCCAGACACAGAGCTGTTTCGCCGGTTTTCATTTCCTTTTTTCCTTCTTTTTTGAGGAGGAAAGAAACCCTTCTGCATCTGACTGTACCTAAAAAATCCAGAGGTGCTGTTTTAACCAGTATCATTACATCATGGTGATTTCCATTCAACTTCATGCTAGGTCTGAGAGCTCTCTTGTTTTTAATGGTCCTGCCAAAAATACACTGACTAAAAATATAAATGCAACACTTTTGTTATTGCTCCGATTTTTTATGGTATGAACTCAAGATGTGAAACATTTTCCACATACACAAAATCATCAGTTCTCTGAAATATTGTTCACAAATCTGTCTAAATCTGTGATAGTGAGCACTTCTCTTTTGCCAAGAAAATCTATCCCACCTAACAGGTGTGCCATATCAAGATGCTGATTATTGCATGATTACTGCACAGGTGTGCCTTAGACTGGCCACAAGAAAAGGCCACTCTGAAATCTTCAGTTTTGTTTTATTGAGGGGGTCAGGGGACTCAGACAACCAGTCAGTATCTGGTGTGACCACCATTTGCCTCATGAAGTGCGACACATCTCCTTTGCATAGAGTTGATCAGGTTGTCTATTGTGGCCTGTGGAATGTTGGTCCACTCTTCTTCAATGGCTGTGCAAAGTTGCTGGATATTGGCAGGAACTGGAACACGCTGTCGTATACGCCGATCCAGAGCATCCCAAATATGCTCAAAGGGTGACATGTCCGGTGAGTATGCTGGCCATGCAAGAACTGGGATGTTTTCAGCTTCCAAGAATTGTGTACAGATCCTTGCAACATGGGGCCGTGCATTATCATGCTGCAACATGAGGTGATGTTGTTGGATGTACGGCACAACAATGGGCCCCAGGATCTTGTCACAGTATCTCTGTGCATTCAAAATGCCATCAATGAAATGCACCTGTGTTCTTCGCCCATAACATATGCCTGCCCATACCATAACCCCACCACCACCATGGGCTACTCGATCCACAACACTGACATCAGAAAACCGCTCACCCACACGACGCCACACACTGTCTGCCATCTGCCCTGAACAGTGTAAACCGGGATTTATCCGTGAAGAGAACACCTCTCCAACGTGCCAGATGCCATCGCATGTGAGCATTTGCCCACTCAAGTTAGTTACGACGACAAACTGGAGTGAGGTCGAGACCTGGATGAGGACGACGAGCATGCAGATGAGCTACCCTGAGACGGTTTCTGACAGTTTGTGCAGAAATTCTGTGGTTATGCAAACCGATTGTTTCAGCAGCTGTCCGAGTGGCTGGTCTCAGGCGATCTTGGAGGTGGACATGCTGGATGTGGAGGTCTTGGGCTGGTGTGGTTACACATGGTCTGTGGTTGTGAGGCCGGTTGGATGTGCTGCCAAATTCTCAGAAACGCCTTTGGAGACGACTTATGGTGGAGAAATGGACATTCAATTCCCTAGCAACAGCTCTGGTGGACATTCCTGCTATTCAGCATGCCAATTGCACGCTCCCTCAAAACTTGCGACATCTGTGGCATTGTGCTGTGTGATACAACTGAAGATTTCAGAGTGGCCTTTTCTTGTGGCCAGTCTAAGGCACACCTGTGCAATAATCATGCCGTCTAATCAGCATCTTGATATGGCACACCTGTGAGGTGAGATGGATTGTCTTGGCAAAGGAGAAGTGCTCACTATCACAGATTTAGACAGATTTGTGAACAATATTTCAGAGAACTGGTTATTTTGTGTATGTGGAAAACGTTTTACATCTTTGAGTTCATACCATAAAAAATCGGAGCAAAAACAAAAGTGTTGCGTTCTTTTTGGTCAGTGTATTTCCCATTATGGAAATTAGGAATAATGTCAAATTGGATTATTATAAAACCTTACTTGTTGCTATAATACTTTTGTTGTTTCATTTAACATAAAATAATTATATAATAAACTGGAGGGATAATACTGGGAGGATCAGTGAGATGACTGGACTTGAGATGAATGGGAAGCCATGAAGCCTGACTGAGAAAAAGTGAAAAATTTTACCAGTCATGAAGTCATGTGGTTTGTTTCATGTGTTGAGTTTGGCAGCTTGTCCTTAGTGCGTATGGACTCCAGTTTTTCTTTACATCTTCAAATAGAAAGTTTTTCACTGCATCTCATTTGAGGTCAAAGACGTTCAGGCATTACAACAAAATAAAGCAGATGCACTTCTTCTTAGCCGAATGCTGAGGTTCATCTGCTTCAGTCAAAACCAAAAGGTGACATTTCATCATGTCAGAGTTTGAACGTTCATGTGGAGCAGCTTCCGTTTCATGCACAAATACCTCCTTCATACCAGCTGGCTTTTTAATATGTGAAAAATGTCCTTTTCACCACCAAACAGGCATAATTGCAGTGTACTATGTTACACTCTGTCATGAGTCGGAGAGCTTCACTTCACCTAATTTGACCAGTTTGTCTCAGTCTGCTCTGAGTGCTCAAGAGCAGACTGCTCATTAATCAAAAATTGGAGTCCTTTATGTAAATGTGCCAGATTTAGCCTCAACAGGCTGATCATCATTTGCAGTCTGATGTAGAGCATTTTGTACCGCTGTCATGGTAACAAACCAACCCAAATTCACTGTTCAACCAGAGTTAAATGTGCCTAAAACCCTAAGGACATTAGGCTAATATCATTACACACTACTTAACAATAATTTAGGGATACTGTTATTTACATGATAAATTATTTCATCATTTATTGTTCACTCACGATGCTGGAGGGTAATTGGGAACTAAGTGCAAATGAACTTGAGGTTGGGAAATATCAACAGCAGTCACGGCCCAAAGACCTTGTGACCTGTCAGCAAAAACTACAATCTATTGACATGATTGATCTTTAGTGTCGAAAGAAAGGCGAGTTTGATTTTAAAGAGTACACAGAATAACTATAGTTGCACCAGCTGAAGTGCCTGGTGAGGAGGAGACCATTAACCCTTGTGCTATCCTAGGCACTTTACTGTTGGGAGTTGGGTCATCTAGACCCACTAGACAGTGCGCTGAACCTTTTTTTTCCCAATGGTTTGTGATCTTCACTGGTTCAATGGATTACATGAAATTTTCCAAATGTAACCACCTTTGTCATGGTAGGGAGAAGACGTCAAAGTAAGGGTGGGGTCATCTAAGATAGCACAAGGGTTAAAATGATCGTCGTGGGAGTGACCACACCTCCAGAGATTAACTTCCTGCAGCCCGGTATACGACAGCTAATCCTGGGACGAGGAAGAGTCATCGGACCAACACATCTGGACCTGCATCTGAGTAACACCTGACATCCAGCTGTTGACCTTCGCTTGAACACATTCAGCCATGTCGCAGGAAGGCAGTGAAAATGAGTCAGTCTCCAACATAGACTCAGAAATAGACCTGGACACTGCACTGCAGACGAAGTTATTAGAACTAAGTAAGGATGACCAGGCTATGACCCAGATAGACGCTCTGAGTAATGGAACAAACCTATCATACATTTACCTGCCTAGGGAACGCCCCATTCAGCCGTTTAGTGGTGATTCAACAGTCGATGGCCGCTCTGTTGATGAGTTTTTAGATAAAATCCAGCAAGCTATTAGAGCTAGAGGTCTGGGAGAGGAAGATCAGGTGGATTTCATTATGTCACATCTTAGAGGGGTAGAGTATGGGCTGTACGGTGGCGCAGTGGTTAGCGCTCTTGCCTCACAGCAAGAAGGCCCCCGGTTCAAGACCTGGCTGGGAGACCAGAAAAACAACATCAAGTTGAGGGGACCTTTCTGTGTGAAGTTTGCATGTTCTCCCTGTGTATGCATGGGTTCTCTCCGGGATCTAAGGCTTCCTCCTACTGTCCAAAAACATGCTTCATAGGTTGATTGGCAACTCTGAATTGACCACATGTGCGAGTGCGAGTGTGAGCGTTCTACCCTGCAACAGACTGGCGACCTGTCCAGTGCATCCCCTGCCTTTGCCCACAAGTGGCCGGGATAGGCTCCGGCAGCCCTGTGACCCCGAAAGGGACAAATCGGTATAGATAATGAATAAAATGAATGAACATCTTAGAGGGTCAGCACTGGAGGAGATCAAATTGTGCACCAAAGATGAGTTTAAGGCACCTGATGAAATTGTCAACTTACTCAGAGATGCTTACAGGGAGAAACGCAGTGTAGCACAACTTTTACAGACTTTCTACAGCCGCCACCAGGCAGAGGGTGAAGATTTATTCCCACTGTCAACAGATCCTTCGCTCAGTTTTAAAACAAAAACCCAATGTCATTCTTGATGCAACTGTGGCAGTCAGAGACCAGTTTGTAGAAGGAATAAAAGATTCCGCACACAGAAGGGAGCTCCGCATAATGCTCAGAGACAAACCAGATTCCTCCCTCTTCGAAGTGCGCCAGGAAGCAATTTCATGGTCAGCAGAGGACAGGCCCAGTAACACTAGAGTTGTAAAAAAAAAGGGGTATATTGGGCAATGATGGGAGCGATGGAAGCTAACATACACGTAGTACACCCGAGAGGTCAACTGCCACATTAGATGATATTCTTAAAGTGGTCTCTGAACAAGGCAAAGCTATAGGGGAGTTGGTTAATGTGGTGAGAGAAGGAGTTGTTTTCCGGGGAAGCTCACACAGAGATGGGAGAGTAAAGACAAAGTTCCAGTATACTGATGATGGCAAACCTATTTGTTTTAGGTGCAACAGAGTGGGACACATCACTTGGGAGTGCAGATCACACAAAAAGGGAAGTCAACCTACCACTTCTGAAACACCTGCTCAGGGAAACTAGCACCCTCGGTTGCCAAGAGCCAGGCAATCCGAGGTGGAAGTAAAGGCTCTCAGATCCTTACTTGAGAGAGATTCCTAAGAGCGTGCAGTGGGCTCATGCCCCGAAGTTGAAGTTGAGGTGGGTGGAGTCAAGACTAAATGTATATTAGATAGTGGAAGTCAGGTCAGCACCCTTTCTGAGTCATTTTTCCGTCAGCACCTGCTTGGTGAGGATGAGGATATAATTCCCACAGCACAGTGGCTTAAACTAACAGCTGCTAATTCACTGCCTATTCCTTACATAGGTTACGTGAAATTAGATGTGGAGACTATGGGATTAAATGTTACAGAGTGGGGATTTTTGGTAGTGAGGGATCCTGATAAGCAGCAGGTGAGGAAGCAGAACAGCGGTTTCGTTTCAGATAGGGTCAGCACAATGACAAATGAAACCCAGCAGCCAGATAAAAATGACCCTCCACTGCTTATAGGGATGAATGTGATAAAGAGATGCAAGGAGTTGGCTATTGCCAGTTTGGACTCCATGCTTGGAGGCCAGTTAGATTCGGCTTGGAAAAAATGCTGCAAAGGTTGCAAATGGATGATGGGGCAGAAAAAGTTTCTGCAGCTAAGGTGGCAAGTAAAAATGCCACCCATGTGCCAGCAGCTTCGGTAGCTACCGTGTATGCTAAAAGGAGCACAAAACACTCTCATGGGCTGCTGTTGCTTGAGCCAACGAACACGCCCCTGCCCAGTGGCCTGATTGTGATCCCTACCTTGGTGGAGGATGCTAAATGTGTGTTTCCTGTACAAGTGGTGAACCTCTCTGAAGAGGACATATGGGTACCACCAAAGACCAGACTGGGGATCCTTTCCAAAGTGGAGTGTGTTGAACCAGCAGCTGAGGTGTCTTTCAATAGCATCTCTGCAGATCATGAGGAGGTAACAATAGAAAAGAAAGATCACCTTATTGGATCACCTGAAAATTGGTGGCACCCTGGAACAGCAGACCAGGCTGGCAACACTTATTTCTCAGTGCACTGATGTGTTTGCGTTGAGTGATGAGGACCTTGGCTATGCTGACAGGATACAACATGATATTCACTTAACCGAAGATGTCCCAGTTACTCAGCCCTACAGGCGGATACCACCCACTCAGTACAAGGAGGTCAAAGATCGTATTACGCAAATTTTAAGGGTGTAATCCAATAAAGTACCAGTGCTTATGCGTCCCCGATTGTACTAGTGCGAAAAGCAGACAACAGCCTGAGGCTGTGTGTGAACTACAGACGCCTCGACGCTAAAACCCGACGTGATGCTTTTCCATTGCCTCGGATCGATGAGTGCTTTGATGATTTGCATGGGGCAAAATTTCTCTCAACCATCGATCTCGCTAGTGGCTATCATCAGGTTGCAGTATATGAGAATGACAGGCACAAAACAGCCTTTATAACACCTTTTGGGCTATTTGAGTACACTAGACTGCCTTTTGGAGTCTGCAATGGGCCAGCAACTGACTCATACAGGCTACTTTGAACGACTTAGTGTTCCAGATCATGCTTGTGTACTTGGATGACATTTTGGTCTACTCACCAACATTTGATGGCATTTGACTCGGTTACAGACCGTGTTTCAGACGCTCAAGGAAACAGGATTTAAGGTGAAGGTGGAAAAATGCCATTTCCTCCAATCAAGCGTGCGGTTTCTGGGCCACCAGATTTCCGCTGATGGAATAGGCACAGATCCAGATAAGGTGGCGGCGGCTAAGCAATGGCCAGTTCCAGCTTCCGTTAAAGAGTTAAGATTATTTTTGGGCTTTTTCAGGGTTTTTCGCAACTGGCAGGTCCCTTACATGATGCGGTCAATACCTGCATGAATCAGAGTAACACGTCTACATCGAAAAATCTGTTTAAAAGTGTTTGGACTGCAGAATGTCAAGATTCCTTTGATGAGCTTAAAGAGAGACTGACTAGTGCCCCTCTACTTGGGTATGCTAACTTTTCCCTCCCATTTATCTTGGAGACAGACGCCAGCAGTTTAGGACTAGGTGCAGTCCTGTATCAGATTCAAGATGGGGAGAAGCGTGCTATAGCATATGCCAGTAGGAGACTGAGAGGTGCAGAGAAGAATGATCAGAATTACAGCAGCATGGAGCTTGAGCTTCTCGCTTTAAAGTGGGCTGTATCAGAAAAGTTCAGAGGTTATCTTTTGGGGGCAAATTTTACTGTGGTGACAGACAATAATCCCCTGTGTCATCTCGACTCAGCAAGGTTGGGCGCCGTTGAACAGCGCTGGATAGCACAGTTAGCCCAGTTTGACTTTGACGCTCGTTATCGTCCTGGGCGATGTAACGCAGCAGCAAACGCACCGTCTAGGCAGCCATTAGCAGGGGAGCCGGAAACAAATGGTGACAAGGAATTTGATGGATGTATATCCATTTGCAACATGATTTAGAGAGGAACATCCCTTGACCCAGATTTGGTGTGTGAAGGCATCAAATGCCGTCAGGTTAGATAGATGCGGGCTACAGTTGCTGAGCAGGTTGTTGAGAGCAAAGATCTTCAAGGTAACACGCCAACTCTGCCAGGTTACTCAAAAGAGGAGTTGAGGCAGTTTCAACAAACAGACCCAACCATTAAGTCCTTTTGTCAGTTTTGGGATCAGAAGACAAAACCCACTTTTCAGCAAAGGAGGAGTTTGGCTAAACCCGTCATCTCCCTGCTCAGGCAGTGGTCAAGAATAAGAGATATAGATGGATTGCTATATCATGTTATCGAGGATGATCACAAACTTGAGTGTCAACAGCTTCTTTTGCCCGAATGTTTGAAAGATTCAGTACTTGAAAGTGTGCATAATCAGATGGGTCATCAAGGAATAGAGTGCACGCAGAACCTTTTGAAACAGAGGTGCTTCTGGGTTGGGATGTATAAAGATGTCGAGCGGTGGGTGAAACAGTGTGAAAGATGTATACTCACCAAGCTGCCACAACCCCACATACCCTATGAAACAGTTTCTTGCTACACGCCCTCTTGAGGTAGTTGCAGTGGATTTTACATTGTTGGAGCCAGCTTCAATGATCGAGAGAATGTGTTAGTTGTAACTGATGTTTCCACCAAATTTACACAGGCGTTTCCAACACGAGATCAGAGAGCTGATACCACTGTAAAGGTCTTGCTCAGAGAGTGGTTCATGAAGTATGGGGTACCTGAGAGGTTACATTCCGATCAGGGAAGGAACTTTGAGAATGAGGTCATTCAGGAACTGTGTAAATTGTATGGAGTTAAGAAAACGCGCACCACACCCCATCATCCCCAGAGTAATGCCCAGTGTGAGCGTTTTAATAGGACTCTGCATGACCTACTGCGCACACTCCCACCAGAGAAAAAACGTAGGTGGCCTGAGTATTTGCCAGAGTTGATTTACGCATACAATGTAACTCCACACGCCACCACGGGGTACTCACCGTACTATCTCCTGTATGGGGTACATCCACATCTCCCTGTAGATGCTTTGTTAAATCAAGATCAGGTGGTAGATAGAAAACATGACTGGTTGGTGGTTCATCAGGAACGTCTGCATGGGGCCCATAACAGAACAAGGCAGTATTTTGAACAAAAAGCTGCAGAACGGCTTGAACTGGAGAAGAGCAAAGTTTACTGTCCTCCTGTGGAAATAGGTCAATTAGTTTATCTCCGTCAGTGGCCCCAGGATAGAAACTAAATTCAGGATGCCTGGAGTTTAGTGATTTACTGGGTCCTGGATGTTCAAGACAGCACACACACTGTGGAGCCATCGGAGGGTGGTCCCATCAAAAGGGTCCGTCGAGTAAAACTAAGACCCTATCCAGGCTCAGTTCCAGCACCAAGGAAATTGAAAAAGGACATTTCCACTTCTACTGTGGCTCCTCCTGTGGAAGTTCCTAAAGAGTATCTGGAGTCAGACCCAGATTATGTACTGTTGGAGGAAACAACTTATCCACATTTGGACCAAGAACTGAACACAGACACTGGTGGTGTTCCTGATTGCCAGGTCTTGGAGTCTTGGAGCACCGGTGGAACAGTCGGTGCTGGAAAATCTCTGCCAGGTTCAGAACTAAGGGACATTGTGACAAGCAGCGTGTCTGAAAGAGATGCTGAGACTGAGGTGCCGGTTCCAGCCCCTCGCCGGAGTCAGAGAGCAACCGCGGGATTTTATTCAAATTCACATAATCTCCCCAGATCAACCTGTAATGATATTTCTTTAAGTTCTGATGTACTGTCACAGCTGTTGATCAATGTGGGTACAGCATTCTTCAAAGAAGAAATAAATGAAGTAAAGTGTGTAAATTAGGTCACCAAGGGTGGTTCCTGGAAAGCAGGGGAGAATGTAGCCAAGTGGAGAAAATGTAGGTACATGGTTATGCCACTTGAGGGCGCTTCCTGAGTTTTCAATGACCAGTTCAGTACGGAAGTGGTGAACTCTGAGCAGAGAAAACGTTCGGACCATTATTTGACGGTTGTTTGACAGTTATTTTGATCTGCGGATTCAAGACGGTTGAAACCTGACGTGAAGAGCCATTAAGAGGGTTAACAAACATAAAATGCGGTGCTCGACGAAGTCAATGTGGGCGGTGTTCAATTTTGCCATCATCCCTGTTAGAGTTCGGGCCACAGAGCACCTGCTGTAGTTATATTTGTGTACTCTTTTCCTTAAATTTGATCTTTTTCTCTCTTTTTGCTTTGTTTACGCTCGTTTCTTTCGTGGTTTTGGAAGATCGGAAAGTGACTGGCTAAAAGAAGAATCCAGATGTCATAATAGATTCACAGTTTGTTTTATTTTTGTATCTTCCTGATTATCATTTTTTTTAAATCTGAAATCCTGAGTTACATTTTTGTTTTGGAATAAAAACCCAAAGACAGTTTTGTGTCCTGTGCAGGCTTAATTTCGCCAGGCTACATATGTCTGTTTGATTGATTAATTGATCATGGTGCATTGCTGTTATGTGAAATTTGATCATTTGAAATATATTTTATTTGGAACTAAATTATAGTTATTTGTAATTTAATTGTAAAACAGAATGTATTTTCATAACCATTATTTCTATACAGGTTTTTCACCTTGCTTGGTTTCTTCAACCTACTCATTAACTCACTGGAAAAAGTTCTCGGTCTAAAGCCAAATAAAGATAAGAGACAAGTTCATGATTTTTTTATGTCATGAGTGGAGTCCTGCTGGCGTTTCCTCCATTTGATGCTTTCCCCTTCAAGTGGTGCAAAATAACTTGACAAGGATGGTCACTGATCTAAAAACATTTACCATCATCAGGATTTCAGCTTTGTGTTCATCCAAACAGGCCCTGATAAAACACTGAGTGCTTAGGAATATGAAAGATCATAAAATACTTTTTTCTCTCTGTTCATTTGATTCTATTAAAATAGCGAATGATATTCGCACTTTCAGGCACCGGAAACTCGGCAGTCTCTTCCCCCCCTAGGGCGGTAGTTAATTAACTCACCTGTTCAGCTTCCTATTTAAGTCCAGGTGTGCAGCGTTCATTCTCTTTCTTACCGCAGCGCCGCTTTCGTCGCTGGTGTTCCATGCCCGCTGCTCTCCTTCTTTTTGGCATCTTGGTGTGTTCCCCCCTTCTTTTGGATGGTGCTCCCACTTTTTCTGATGTGGGGGTTTTTCATTTCGCCGCGTTTGTTTCTCCTTCCGCGGCGTTTCAGCGGCCGGGTGGTGGCGCCGGCGTGTTCGCGTCGCTGCGGCGGGTGAGCGTTTCGCGGCGTTTCGGTTGGCAGCGGCGTTAGATCGGGAGCTGTCCAGGCTTTCTCCTCTGCTGTGGCCGTTTGTATCTTTGCGGTGAGCGGCCAGGCGGTCTTTTCCCGTGTTTTTCTGTTGTGTTTTCTAATGCGTTTCTGTTTCCTTATTATTGTTCCGGGTGTATGTGACGTCACGCCCCTAAGGACTCTGGGTATTGTAGTTTTATGTTCTTTGTCATTGTGGTCTACCTGACTCGTTTTCATGTTTTGTGGCTCTGCATCCTGTTATTGTTTTTAGGGTTGTGGGGTTTTCCTGTGGTTCAGGGCTGGTGGTCCTCGTCTGGACAGGTTTCTCATGCTGGCTGAATTAGTTGTGGCTTTCGGCGTTTTATCTGTTGCTGTATGTTATTTAAGATTTCAGGATTTTTTATATTTGTTGCATACGAAGTTATATTTAGCAAATACAACCAGTAGTGAAATGTAACCCAGGTCCGCTCTGTGGACAGCGCTGTAATTAAGGAAAACCATACAGGAAATGTACGTCATATATTTCTGTAGAGTATACATGATATACATAAGTGAAACTGTGTACCGCTGAAATACGTACAGTATGTGTATTGTAGAATTAAATATGGAATGCAAAATAATGTGCATGAATGTGGACTGAAGACTTGAATAATTAAGGTACACGCGTAGAGTTACCGTTTAAGAGCCTGATGGCATGGGGGTAGACACTCCTCCTGTGTCTCTGTCTTAGCCGTCCGGCTAAGACTCGGCTCCTACGGCTCCTAGATAAGAGCCGAATGTGAATTTTGCCTGTCTTTCATCAACGCTGGCTTTATTATTTTGGTGGCTCTTTGTTTTGTGTTTCTGTCGTGGCTGCTGTGCATTTGGTGGTTTACTCAGCGTTTGGTTTGTTCTTGTTGGACCCCTCTCTCCTCTGTAGATTTTTACTTTTGATTTGTCTCTTTTATGCAACGTCTGTGGCTTGTTTTGATTCACTCGGCGATCTTCGTTCGTCGCCTCCGCCTGCTCGCGGTATGGTTCATTCTAGGCCACCACTGTGGGTGGCCCTTGGATGTGTTCATAGTTGGAACTTGTTTCGGTCCTGTTGGCGCCTGTCGTCGTAGTCAATTTTTTGGCGTCAGTGGCCTGATTCCTCGTGCGCCTTACGGATTGGTTTATTTTTACTTCGGCTGCCCATGCCTTCTCCACGTTTTACTCCGGACGCGATTTGTGGCTGGGGATGGCTGTTATCACTGCTGTTCTCAGTGTCCTGCCTCTTTGCCTCCCGGAGGAGTCTCTCGGCATCCAGTCGGCGCTCGATTTGTTTATCGGTTGACCTTTCTGCTGTCATGGCGGTCTTCATGCTATCGACTGTATTATCACAAGCCCTGTACTGGACTTGGGTAGGCTATGGGCTCCCCTTCGTTTTGCGCGTTTTGATGTTTTCTCTGCGTCAATGTTCCTCTGTATGCCTGGTCTTTTGCATCTCTGTGGCTTACATTCATTTCTGATCCGGGTTACCGCGTTGTCTGCGACGTATGGTCCTCTGCCCGTCCGGATTTGTTTTCTCCTTCTGGATCTGGATGGTTCATTGGTGCATGCCTCTCCCTTTATGCCATCTCACGCTTTTGTGCAGCGTGTACTTTGTTTCATTCTTTGGTTGATGGCTGTTTGTTCAATGATCGGCCCACCTGATTCTGCTCTGGCTTTGGTCCCACGGTCATCCATTCATCTTGTGCTCTTGTTCCGGGTAGTTTGATCCTGGGCCCCATGTTCCTGTTCTGGATATTCACGTCTTCCGTTTTGTAGCCTGTCCTTCTCAATGCTTAGAGGTCTTGTTATGATGATGCCTGTCGTGTCTTCAGTCTCCCTCCGCTTGTTCTTCTGTGGCTGGGCCCTCTAGTTTTGGGGGGAAAAGATTTATAAGAGCGGTTTGTGTACGTCCGGCCGCCAGAATCCACGGCTCTAATGGTTTTAAAGATCGTGTGGTTATGAGAATTTAGCCATGGAGTTTATATTAAGGCTCTTTAATTAAAGAGTGAGATAATAGTCTTATGTGTTTCATCGGTTGTCTTGGGTAGTATTTAAATAACACCATAAGCAAATTAACCCTGACCGTAGAAACTCCATCTTTTACGCTCTAAAGCTTAGTTCAAGAGTTAATTCTTGTGTCCGCAAGCCAGTCTTCTATCTGCCCTGCTTAAGCAGATGACACTTGGCTAGATGCATCTACATGTAGAGGCTTGTTATGCTCCGCCTCTAAAAAATCTAAGGTTCAGTCTATCAAAACCTACAATCCCTTATGGATCTCCAGACGCCCTTGGCTAAAATTTCGGCAGTCTGTGTTTTGTTGTCCACCTATTTGAGAACCACTAATATCAAATATGAGAATCAAATTTCAGCCGAGCTGCAATCCATTGCTACGTGGGACGTGGACCTTCCTCATCTACAATCTCCTTGGCCCTTGGTTACCCATCCCATCGCCTAATTCTCGATGACCTTCTGAAGGTGCGTCCCTCTGGAACTGTCAAAGGTTGCTTCTTTACAATTGGTGTATATAAAATTGGTGTTAAGATATTGTGCAGGTTCTGTATTTCACTATCAATTCACTGCTGGAATTTGTGATACGGGTGGTTTCTATGGTGTGATGAAGCCACAATGGGACTTTCCTTAACTTTCTAATAAATTTAACCTTGTTGTTATTCCATTCATCTTAATCAGTGTATAAACTAATCAGTTTCTAGGTTTTATATATATGTTCTTTGCTGGGACTAATACTGGTTTTGTATTTTATCTATGCATCGCATCCTGAGCCTGCGAGTCCCTGCTCTCTGGCCTGCTTCCCCATTTCTGGCGAATGATGACACCCCTGCATTCCTTGATCTGGTGTTGCCATGATGACTGCTCAACGTACCTATTGCTGAACTGAAAGTGATGGGGCGGTGGACCTCCCCTACGTTCCCATGACACTTCTGACTTAAATCAATCATCATGTTAGCAGTAGAATGAATGTAAATTCTTGGATTATATTGCCAGGTGGAAGCCTCAAAATTTAGGATGTTCTAAAGTGTATTATTAGTATGCGATGGAGCTCAAATTTTGGTTTCTAAACTCAATTACGCCAATTAAGCTTCAGACAAATGGCAGTGAGGATTTTCTTGATACTTAGATGGAAATCTTCGAATAAATGGATGTTCTGAGCTCGTATTATGGTATGACAAATGGGGTAACATTATGGCAGTTAAGCTCGTTCGTAGTCCTGTCGTTGGAAGCTTGAATTAATGGATGTTAATTAAGCGCCTTTAATAGCATACCAAATGAAATAACGCTAAGCTCGTTCTTAGTATTTGATGGAAGCTACGAATAATGGATGGTACTTAAGCATGTTTAGCATGCTTTGGGAGCTTTGGATGGATGTAGGTAGTGTCTTCATACGGGTTGTTCTTGGCGGTTCAAATTATAGTTCCTTACAATGTTTTGTGGATGGGGATTTATGTTCTTAAAAAATTGGGTATGAGTGATTCTTATGTTGGCTCCCTGTTTTGTTTCGTTTTCTTTGTTTGTCTCTCTCTCTCTCTCTCTCTCTCTTTCTCTCTTTGCAGATAGTATGTTCCCCTAGTGGGCACGAACGGGAGCGGCCCAACGGTCAAAGGTGCCGGGTCACACATAGCAGTTCCACTAGATAGTGTGTCCCCTTCGAGGCGCTGTACTCGAATGGGGGCGGCCCAACGGTCAAAGGTGCCGGGTCACACATAGCAGTTCCACTAGATAGTGTGTCCCCTTCGAGGCGCTGTACTCGAACGGGGGCGGCCCAACGGTCAAAGGTGCCGGGTCACACATAGTAGTTCCACTAGATAGTGTGTCCCCTTCGAGGCGCTGTACTCGAATGGGGACGGCCCAACGGTCAAAGGTGCCGGGTCACACATAGCAGATCCATTAGATAGTGTGTCCCCTTCGAGGCGCTGTACTCGAATGGGGCGGCCCAACGGTCAAAGGTGCCGGGTCACACATAGCAGTTCCACTAGATAGTGTGTCCCCTTCGAGGCGCTGTACTCGAACGGGGGCGGCCCAACGGTCAAAGGTGCCGGGTCACACATAGTAGTTCCACTAGATAGTGTGTCCCCCTTCGAGGCGCTGTACTCGAATGGGGGCGGCCCAACGGTCCAAGGTGCCGGGTCACACATAGCAGATCCATTAGATAGTGTGTCCCCTTCGAGGCGCTGTACTCGAATGGGGGCGGCCCAACGGTCAAAGGTGCCGGGTCACACATAGCAGATCCATTAAATAGTGTGTCCCCTTCGATGGCGCTGTACTCGAATGGGGGGCGGCCCAACGGTCAAGGTGCCGGGTCACACATAGCAGATCCCTTAGATAGTATGTCCCCTTTGTAGCGCTGAACTCGGATAAAAGAAATGGAAAGAAGGGGGGCGGTCCCAACGGTCAAAGGTGCCGGGTCACACATAGCAGTCTACTTGGAAATGGAATGAAATGAAATGAAAATGGAATGCCGCCAAAACACACCTCATCTTATGACACACTGATTATACATTTACATTCTTTCTTCTTCTCTCTTCTTGATGATCTTTGGTTTTGGGGGTTTTGTACCCTAAAGTTTATGGAAGTTATCTCATGGAATTGTACGGAGCCTTATGCCAATCAAAGTTTGTGAATGCCAACTAAGATGTAAATTAAGTATGTGAAAATAAATGTATTCTACTGCAAGAGTTTTCGTATGACTGAAAATAGCGAATGATATTCGCACTTTCAGGCACCGGAAACTCGGCAGTCTCTTCCCCCCCTAGGGCGGTAGTTAATTAACTCACCTGTTCAGCTTCCTATTTAAGTCCAGGTGTGCAGCGTTCATTCTCTTTCTTACCGCAGCGTCGCTTTCGTCACCCCACCCTCCTCCCCGGCTTCCACCTGTGGGCTCCGTGGGGGTTTTGTACCCTAAAGTTTATGGAAGTTATCTCATGGAATTGTACGGAGCCTTATGCCAATCAAAGTTTGTGAATGCCAACTAAGATGTAAATTAAGTATGTGAAAATAAATGTATTCTACTGCAAGAGTTTTCGTATGACTGAAAGACATTTTGATAAGAATGACGGTACCGCGATTTAGCCACAGCTTCACCTGTTTTTCGAAAAGTCCCGCCCCTTTAACTGTCTCCACCAATCATTCTTGGAGGCTTAATCATACGTCATCAGTCTGACCAATCAGAAGTGGTTAAAGTCTTCACTTCCTTGTTCTGATTCTGCTCATAGAGTCGCTCAGTTCCAACAAAAATACCAGCTAAAGCTCGTCTTTAGTGGTGTAGCTTTCCACAGAATCCAGTGTCAGACCGTGGAACAAGTGAACAAAACCATGAAGCTCAGAGAAGAGAGTCTGTCTGCCATCCCTAAATCTCCCACGATGCATTAGGTTAAAGTGACAGCATCTCAGCGCACAATGAGTCTTCCTTGTCGAATGTCTTGAAGCAATAACGAATACACAAACAGTTTTGATATCTTCTAACTTAATTTTTATTCAATCTTTTAGAAAAAACAGCTGCAACTTCCAGCTTTTTCTGCCACAATTATAACAAAAATGCATGTGAGAATGAAGAGGGGCTGTAGATCAATACAGACTATGAGTTTCTCTTTTTTATTTTTTTTGTCAAGGTTAAAGTGTGCCCTGGCTAAAAAAAAAGGTTGAAAAACACTGATCTAGACCCACTAGACAGTGCGCTGAACCTGTTTTCTTCAAGGATTTGTGATCTTCACTGGTGTCCATGGATTACATGAAATCCTCTCCACCTTTATCCACCTTTGTCATTGTAGGGAGAACACGTCAATGGTCATCTTGATCCTATAGGATAGCACAAGGGTTAATTAGTACCACAATGGCAATTCAGAACAGTTCTCAAGCATAGAACAAGGTAAAAAAAAGACATGGCATTAACAACAAACACAGTTCGTTCCTTCTTTCATTCCGTCCGTCCATCCATCCATCCATCCATCCATCCATTTTCCTAACCTGCTGAATCTATTGGGGTGATGCGGTTGCCTGAGCCTGTCCCGGGTACTGGTGGGCAAAGGTGGGACCAGGACAGGTCGCCAGTCCGTCACAGGCCAAACACACCCACACATACACACCTATGGACACTTTAGAGCAGTCCTGAGCATTATCTGGCCCGGGGACCGGTAATTGCCATTTGTTTGACTCTGACCAGCCTATGTTAGGCGAATGGGAAATTACAAAATAAATACATTTCCAACATTTGTAAGATTTGAGCCAAAGGAGATGGATTCCCAGCACCCTCAACTCTACCCAAAAGGCTGCCTAAATTGTGACCAGCATTTTGAAGGACTGCGGTGCAACAAAACATATTGGAAAAATGTTCGCTTAGGGTAAAAAGCAAAAGATAGTTGCTGAATGCTGAGTATTTTTCACTGAGATTGGAGGTAAAGCCATGTGTTTAGTGTGTGGGGAGTAGATAGCTGTACTGTGGTGACTGGGCACTCCCCCTCTTTTTTTTTGTTTCTCTACATTTCATGTCATTATCATCCACAGTGGAACAGACTGGAGCACAGGCACCACCTCACCTCTACATAAACAGGAGACTTGTATATATGCAGGAATGATACACATGTATGCTGGAAATGTATTTATATGTAAACCTACGCTATACAACCAAAAGTATTGGCTCACCTGCCTAATCCCTGCCACCTGAAATCCCATCCCATTCCTAACCCATAGAGTCCAATAGGAATTGGGTCCACCTTTTGTAGCTGTTACAGCTTCAACTCTTCTAGGAAGTCTGTCCACAAGGTTGAGGAGTGTTTCTAGGAATTTTAGACTATTCTTCTAAAAGGTCATTGGTGAGGTCACACACTGATGTTGGTGAAGGAGGCCTGGCTCTCAGTCTCTAATTCATCCCAAAGGTGTTCTATGGGGTTCAGGTCAGGACTCTGTGCAGACCAGTCCAGTTCATCTACACCAGACTCTGTCCTCCATGTCTTCATGGACCTTGCTTTGGTCACTGGTCCACAGTCATGTTGGAAGAGGAAGGGGCTCCAAACTGTTCCCACAAGGTGGGGAGCATGGAATTGTCCACAATGTTCTGGTATCCTGAAGCCTTCAGAGTTCCTTTCACTGAAAATAAGGGTCCAAGCCCAAGTCCTGAAGTCCCCACACCATAATTCCTCCTCCACTCCTTCACACTGGGCACAATGCAGTCCCAAATGTACAGTTGTCCTGGCAACCTCCAGTCCCAGACTGGTCCATCAGATTGCCACGTGAAAAAGTGTAATTCATCACTTCAGAGAAGGCGTCTCCACTGCTCTAGAGTCCAGTGGTGGCGTGCTTTCCACCACTGCATCGATGCTTTGCATTGCAGTTGGTAATGTGTGTTTGGATGCTGCACTGACATGGAAACGCATTCCATGAAGCTCTCTGCATGCTGTACTTGGGCTGATCTGAAGATTACATGATCTTTTGAGCTCTGTAGCAATTGACTGTGCAGAAAGTCAGTGACCTCTTTGCACTATGTGCTTCAGCATCCTCTGACCCCTCCCCATCAGTTTACGGGGTCTACCACTTGGCTTTTGAGTTGCTGTTGTTCCCAAACTCTTCCGTATTGTTCTGATAGAGCTGACAGTTGACTGGAATATGTAGGAGTGGGGACATTTCATTGCTGGATTTGTTAAAAAGGTTGTGTCCTATGACAGTTCCATGCTGGAATTCATTGAGCTCCTCAGAGCCTGAGACCCATTCTGTCACAAATGTTTGTAAAAACAGTCTGCATGCCTGAGTGCTTGAGTATATACACCTGTGGTCAGGCCAAGAGATTAGGACACCTGATTCTGATCATTTGGATGGCTGAGCCAATACTTTTTGTAATATATTGTATGTCAGAGGTGGGCACTGAGGGCCACGTTCCTGCATGTTTTCCATCATACCCTGCTCTGGCATGTTCTGATTGGCTGGACACCTGAAACAGGTAATCAGTCATGAGTGGGGCAAGACTATCTGGAAATCATGCACACCCCTGTTGTATGTGTATGTACAGTATGTGTAAGTTGCTCTGTATTTGTATTTTGTATGATTTGACATGTATGTGTGAGGGTTTTTGCAGCCAGCAGGTATGTTTGTAATATTTGAGTGCGTCTGTGGACAGGCCCTGCCCTTTTGATAAAAAATGACTATAATGAATCTCTGACAACTTGCTGCCTCTTTTAGTTTGTAATCCTATCCCCTCCTATGTCTTTCTTTAATCATCCTCCATCTTCTTTATCCCCCTTTTTACTTTCTTGTTGCCCATCTGTATCATCACTCTTCCTCTGTCTTCCAAAGCTCCGCCTAGGTTATATACCTGTTTAGTACGTAATGGATAATGCCTGACGAGGTGTTTTATTAGAAATATAAGACAACATGGAAGTCTGAGCATTGGACAGTTGTTTCTGCGAAGTCCGTTAATAACTTCAAAACCTGTTTTGTTCCTTTCGGGGTCACGGGGCTGCTGGAGCCTATCCCTGCTACTCGTAGGCGAAGGCAGGGGACATCCTGGACAGGTCGCCAGTCTGTCGCAGAGCCACAATCACACAGCCATGCACACTCACATTCACACCTAGGGACAATTTACAGTAAACAATGAACCTACAGAGCATGTTTTTGGATGGTGGGAGGAAGCCGGAGACCCCGCAGAGAACCCACGTATACACGGGGAGAACATGCAAACTCCACACAGAAAGGTGCCCCATTGGTGTTCTGGTTCAGGCCCCCCAGCTGGGACTTGAACCAGGGATATGTGACCAGAATGTACAATAATCCTTTTTAAATCCGAACCTAGCAGCCAATCATACTCGAGTATTCAGCAGGACCATGGTATAACTGTTTTCATACCTCATGGATGCCTAAAGCCCACAAATGATTCAGGGAGTCATTTTATCAGGGTGGAACAGGTTTAAATGGAACACATGTGGAACAGATTTGTACAGGATACATGATGAAGACACATTCACGTCAGCCTCTACTCAACTCCTGCTGGAGGTTCTGTAAAATGATTCAAATGCAGACAAACTGGGAATAACATGAGCTGTATATATACAAACATACAGTGAGGAAGAATTTGAAGTAGATAGATGTTCACTAAAACCATGAACGCCATGGACATGAGCCAACAGTCCAATATATACATAAACAACCATGTTTTTTTTAGGTAAGGTATCTGAACTATTGATTGAGACATGTTTAATGCACAGCTTCTGGTCATGAAGTTGATTAAGGCCAGGCTATTTACATTGTGCTTCTTTGTCTGTGTGCGAGTAACTTTAGTTTTTTTTAAATAAAAAAATAAAACAGTGGAAACTGCTCTTTGTGGAGCCATTATTGCGAGGCAGAAGACGTGCATTAGTAAATATCCGGCAGGTTGGGGTACGTCCGGTCCCAGTATCTGCCTGAGAGGAGCCAGTCCTGGGAGCGGGTGTGGGGGTTCTGGCCTTGTTGAAACCACCTGGAAAAAGTGCAGATGTGTTAGAGAGGCAGGAGGTGGACGAGAAGAAAAGGGCTGAAGGAGAGGGGAGGCTTTATCTCAAGATCAGTTAAAGGTGATTATCCTTAAGAGTGATAGGGCAGTAAAGGCCTGATGGGGATGGAGGACACCTGTGATGTTTGAGTAATTGCGAATAGTGCCAGTAAGTGGAGCTCTCATGCTGGAGGAAAGGAGGGGACGATTATCAGCTTCAAACCGTTCAAACAGTGGCTCTACACTCAACACACAGAAAATAAAAGAAAGCTAAACAGTGGGATGTAGACAGAATCCTAATATAAAAGAAAAAAAAACAGTCACACTTTTTTTTCTTTCAAAAAACAACATGAAACTAAAGATAATTAATGCTCAGAATCAGAAAAAACCATATACAAACAAACGGCTTTTAAAGAGAAAAGATGGTCAGGATATCTAAAAACGATCATCAAATGTTTCAGAAAGTTGAACAAAACTTTAATGACAAAGTCTCTCTGACATAGAAAACAGCTTTGGGAACTTTCAGGTTCACAGACTGAAATTCCTAATAGAAAAACAAAGCAAAGAGTGTCCCCAGAAAAAAAGAGTGGGCATGGTCAACACGTCTTTTAGGATTCAGGGAAATGATCATGAATCATGTCCAAAGAATGTCTTGAGGGTCTGGAATGCAAACAAACAACCAAACTAAAGACGTGTTTTTTTCTTTGTACTGTTTTTCTATGTACATCTGTTAGTTGCTAGAGAGCAGGATGTCCTGGAGGATGACGTTAGTTTCAGGTAAGAGGCAGAACCACACCTCCTCGCATCATTTATATCATGCACATTTAACAGCAAGCATCTCTAACCTGGGGCCCAGGGCAGGACTTCTTTCCATCAACGCGAGGATGACACAGAAAGGGAGGAGACAACTTAATTAGAACATGGAAGTGGAACAACCATGCAAATAAGAGTAACTAAACTGCATCCATTGTTCATGCAGAAAACATCCAGGAAGGACAAGAATTCACCTCAACTTCCAGTCCTCGTCAGATTTGCTTCGGTTTTTGCGAGCGGCTCTTTGTTTCTCCTCAAGTCTCTTTTTCTCTTCGCTGGCGAGGTCTGTAGGATAAAACCAGCCAGTCACAACCGTCCAACATGGCTTTGCTTGACTTAAGCTTGTAACATTTCTTTCTGCACACATTTCTCCAAGTTTTGCAATCATCATGATCACAGTTGCTGATTAAATCCCTGCAACCTGCTGGGCCACCGACATTCAGCTCGGCTCAGTATTTGCACAGACAGGAGCGGAACATGCTGGATGTTTTTATTGGTGTAAAGAAAACGGACTTATTATTTCTCCACGGTTGTGCTGAACAGTAGATTAAAGTCATTTGCTGATGCGTAGTGTTTTTTCTTATTACCCTAAAGGTTTTGCCTGATGTTATTGCAGAAATGCTCCTGTTTAGTCTGATTCATTCTTCTTAAAGGGACTTCTCTTGTAAATGTGAGCCTGTGGTTCTGTTTTTTATTTGAAGAAAAGAGGCCTTCTCTTTCCAATTTACACGGATCCTGAGGTGATGTTAGACAAATGTTGCACTAACTCCTCTAGAATTTGGGAGAAGTTCTTCTAGCTTTCATGTTTGACCTCCAGGCCATTCCGTTGGTCTCCAGTCAGAAGTTAGTGGCATACAGTAAAAAGTCAGGCCTCCACAATGTTCTCTGACACTTTTACAAATGTTGACATCATCAGCGACGTGCTTTGACTTATGACAGAAAATCAAGAGCCTCTGAAAAAAAGCAAAGCTCTGTGGGACTCAAGTCTCTGAACTTTCTTCAAGTGAACACAAAGCGGGATGCTGGCGTCCAGAGCTGCATGCTCTCAGGTTAACATGCACATTTAGTTAGCGGTACTCGGCATTCCTCACATCTTGTGGAAGCACTAACATTTTCCCAAACGTGGTTTTGTTAGGTTAAATCCACAATTGAACCACAATTGAAAATGTCTGCTCAGATCCACAGAACCGGTTCGGATCAGCAGCAAGAACATGTTTACCAATGTTGCCGTTCTCCATGGCGCGAATGTCAGGTCTGAGCCGACAGTCGGTCTGGGGAATGACTCCCTCCATCTCTGGGGTCAGCTCATTCAGCTGCATTGCGAAGCATGTGAAGCTGTACATCTGCAATAAAAACACAACTTATGTTGAAATCCCATAGCTCGTGTGACGCACACATCGTGCACAGCGGTGTAGCACCTGGGTGGAATTGGTGGGTCTGGGAGCGATTCTCCACAGCAGCTGGCTGCCAGGAATCACCTCCACAGTGTCTGCAGCTGGAGAGGGAACATCCTCCTGGTCTCCACTGCTGCCCTGCTGTCAGTCAATATTCCTATCAGCCTGCATGAGTCTTTATTAAAAGGGTTCTTTACACAAAGCCCTTTCTACTCAGGGATTCATACCGCTTTGCCGGCTTTCTTGTCTTCCGATGATTTCTTGTCATTTTTCTTGTGAGCTTCAAAGGCTGCCGGGTTAACAACATGGAGACACTCTGTCCACTTCCCATAGAGCGCACACAGCTTCTTTTTGCTGTGAAAAACACAAACACACTGTCAAACTGCAGAAATGACTTCTGACTTTGTGGGAAGGTTCTGCATCGAGGGGGGGGTTTGCAGGTTTCAGTGCGTCAACACACAGGTTAGTAGCTCAATAACGTACCTGTGAGTTGTGAGTCTGCCTAACTTTAGCTGTATACTTTAAGGATAAATTGGGATCCAGTCATCCTCTTTTCTACACTCTGAAGTTTGTCTATTTTGACTTTAATTTCACGCCTGTGCAGAAATGCTCCAGACCGGCTCTTTGCTGAAATACAGTTTAAATAACAAGAACTGTTCTCCTGCAGGAGACAGACAGCACCAATGAATGTTCAATTTGTATTTTTTTATTATCACTGATGACTGGATGGATGAAAAGAACAAGGTCAGCTAAAAGAAAGAGTATTAAGATCTAAACTGTTGTCATTAAAAGTGTTGAATATGGTTTTGGTTGTTGCTAATAAATCTTTGGATAGCAGTCAGCACAGCGCTGCATCCTGTCTTCTCTAAAATAAGGTTTAATTAGAGATGATCATTTGTAAACCATCATGCAGACATGTTTGCAGTTTGATTGTGAAAGTCTAACACTGTTTTTTTTTATGAGCATAAACCAGATATTCTGAGAATAAAAAGGAATGAAAAAAGGATGAATAATTCTACTTGAAGGCAACTTGATGAAGAATGTCTAAAAAATAAAAAGCTTTTTTTTTTCTGAAGAGTGTTCTGTACCTTTTATCAAAAATATAACCTTCCACTTTGTGCAGCTCTTTCCCAAACAGTCCACATGGTTTGAAATTCAAGCAGCACTTTTCACCAGTTCTGTGGGAAGAAAGGAAATAAAACCTTTTTTTCTTTACTTTAAAAACGCATTAATCAATATCGTAATTTTTTTGGTCCACGTAAGCCTAACCAGATAACAAGTAAGAGAGCAAGTAATGATTCCACAGACGCAGTAGTTGGATTACATGAGAACACAGACTCAGGTCTGTTCCAGGCTTCAGGTCAGACCCCACTAGAGCACATGGACGCGGTTACCTGTGGTTGATCACCTCCACGTTTCCGTACTGCTCGATCCACAGCTGACCGACTATGATGTTGTGAACACAGCAGGTAGGATTTGTCCACGTATAGGCTTCGTTGTACCTTGAAGACAAACCCATGCCTTAGGTTGAATGTTTCACTTGTTTAGGAAAAGGCAGTCAGAACTGCTCAGACATAATGAAGCTGGATCCTTTTTATTCTGTTACTTTTCCTCAGTTTTCTGAGGGATCTTACTTGGGGAGCTCCAGCGTGATGGTGCCTTTTGGTTCAGCTTCAACACTCTTGCCCCAGAACTTAAGCTTTGGGTAGATGGATCCATGAAACACAAAGTCTTGCTTTAGGCCCTCAGCATGGAAGGCGCTGACCGGAGGGTGGTGGCTCACCTGCTCAGAAATGAGCCTGAAACCCAGATCCTCTCTGAGAAAGCACGAGGGACAGCATCAGCGTGAGTCTGGGAGTTTTGTGCAGAAGCTCCTTGCAGCCCACCCACCTGACCAGCTCGTAGGTTTCTCCCAGCAGAGGGTTGAAGGGTTTCCCCGTGCGCTCCCACTGAGAGGCCACGGCGGACACGGCAAACGCAGCCACACACTGCCAGCAGCAGATAAACACAGCAAAGCAACCAGCATGAGCCTCTGAGCAAGTCTGAAACCAAGTGCCCCCATGGAGTTCCCCCCTCACCTCTGTTTGTCTCCAGAGGACAAATACAAACATATTTGTTTATTGTGCCACAGTCACAGCCGTCCAAGGAAATTCTTACTTGTTGAAATTGAAAAAAATTCTGAAGGCTAAGGAGTTTTCTCTGCACATAAACACCAGAAAGGTGGAGGATTTTATCCAAGCGGAGCAACATTCTCTATGTTCAGACAACAGAATTTTTGCAGCCAACAGGGTAGAATTTGATGTATTGGATAAATATTGAATTTATTATGTAGTAATGCATACGTTTATTGATGGACTTCGTTCATCCTTGGTGAATTGATTTAGTTTATGGATGGACACTGCGGATGTGTCATCAGGATGCTCTGCAGACACACCTTGCACCTGAGAGCAACAGTCTTTTGACCGTCCCATGTGTTGTGTTACTCCACAGCTGAGTGTACGAGGCAGACAAACACAAATAAACGGATGAGTGGAAGAACAAAGGCAGCAGACTGCTTTCATCTGAAGATGCTGGAGAGAGGTGCTGGGTGCAGAAGCGGAGGAGTTCGCTCATTCAATATCAACTTTATGCAATGAACTGACGTTAAATGCTTTGTGTTGTGCAGAACATGGAACACTGATGACAAAGTGTCCAGGACCTCAGCACTGAGTCTGTTTAAGCAGCAACAGGAAGGCGAACACTGCGAGGGTTTCAAAATGACGTTTTTTAAAGTGCTTCCAAGAAAATCTATGAATGAACACAGGATAAATATAAAAGCCATTTGTAGGCAGGAAATGTGTTCCCAATCACAAAAGTAAACACATGAACAAATCTGGAGTTTTACCTTTTTTTTTAATTCAAAACTAAATTTAAATACCTAAAGACCTGATTGGTACGTTTGAGTCTGTTGCAAGGTCCAGCAGTTATGGTGTTTTAAATATATTAAAAAAAAAAACAGTTTTACATTTTTTTTATCCTAAAGCCAATTTTTGTTCCAGTAATGTAGAGAAACTGGAGAATGATGGGTTATCCTCCACTCAGATCATCTTCTGATCTATTGTCAAAGAGTTTCCAGTGGTCTTTTCATTATGATTTTGCTGTTTGTAGCCTGAATTAAAAAAATCTGTGTGTGTCGTTTTCATGGACATAGTTTCTGCAGAGCAGCAGGAGTTGATTAGAAATTCACCTCTGGGTTGTGGACGGGTTTGTTGGCACATAGGTAACCCTCTGCTGATATCCCATCATCCCTTTGTTTACACACTCTCCCACTAGCTTGCTGCCCCTCACAACATCAACCTAACATTAGCTGTACAACAAAACTGACAAACAATATCAGATCTATTCATCCGAAAAGCTTAGATTCCAGCTCAGACGAGGAAAACAAAGACGTTCATGGATCTGTTTTCTGACAGTGGATGATCAGCCTTTAGCAGAGCAGAGAGACTTTGGCCCCGCCCATTTCAGTAGCTGTGTAAAGTGAGAGCTTTACCGCATTGTGGGTCTTCATCTGCTCCTAATCATCACAACTTGAACAAAGAAATGCTCAGAAATGCAGTATCAGTCTCAAATTATTGTATGTCCTCCAGTATGAGAAAATGTTCAAACACGTTAAAAACACCCAAAAACTGTTTTCATTGGAGTGGGTCTTTAAAGGCTGAATTTAAATTCAGGGCATCGGAAAAATTTTGAACATTCAAAACTGAACACAACTTCATAGATTTGGTTTAAACAAGAGATTTTACAAAAGTAAACTAAAGGATGCCATTATTCACATGACTTGTTTATACACGTGACAATCTTTAAGTCCCATTTGCTAGTTTGTTCTGCATTTGGCCCCTCCCCTGGGGGAGTGGTGAGCTGCAGACACAGACTGCAGACTCGGGAACTATTTGGTGGTTTAACCCCCCAATCCAACCCCTTAATGCTGAGTGTCTAGCAGGGAGGCACTGGGTCCCATTGTTAGAGTCTTTGCTACGACGCAGCCTGGATTTGAACTCACATACTTCCTTTCTCAAGACAGACACTCTACCGCAAGGCCACTGAGTATAGTCTACCACTCTTGTAACTCCCTGACATTTTAAAAAACGGGCTAAACTTTCCAGTCATGTGTGAGAGAAATCAGGCAGATGAAAAATGAAGTTGTAGAGGTGGAAACCTCATATATAAAGTGGAGGAAGCCTGGAAGTGAGCTTGTGCACTTTACATGATATAATAAAACCCGTCATAATCTATTAGATTAAGAATTAAACTGGCAGCCCTCCTAAATCCAGGATGGTTAACAGTCACAGGTGAGGATTAACTGCCTTCACAGCCACTCTTTCTACAGATGGCATCAGAAAGCGACATGTCATCAGCAAAGAGGTCTAACGCACTGGATGTGTCAGCTCTGCATTAGTGTCAGCTCCCTGGATCTGCACACTGCTGCAGTGCTGCAAAGAATGACTGCAAAAAAACCTGCAAAAGAGCAAATGGCTGGTGACAAACAAAAGCTGCGAGCTGCACTTGTGTGTGTGTTCACCATTTCCACAGGATGTAACCATAAAGTCTACCTTCATCCTCTCAATAGAGTCTGAGCTGGCGTTGGCCTGGTGAATGAGGTACGTGTGCTCCATGTACTCCGTCAGACGCTGCAAGAAGCTGAGGGGCTCGTTGAAAATCACTGGCATTGTAATCTTGGAGAGCTCCTGAAAGAGCCACGAGGGGAAAACGGGGGACGGGCTGTCATTACAAAGAAGAAAATTGAGTCCATTCATACAGAAACCTCCTGGAAGTAAAATATGCATCCTCCCTGATGAAAAGGATGGAAGCAGTTTTGGCTGAATATGCACTGATCGTCGTGTTGCTCTAAGCAAAAGCTTTGCTTACAATATACCCCCCCCCTCTTTGGAAAGAAGAAATAGTCTTCAAAAATCTGATTCACATAAAGAAATCTCACTTATATCTTTTTTATGCTTTGAGCAGTTTAATCTGGATGCAGAAGCACATACCACATGGTGGGTAAATGACTTCATGTGTCTAATTTCTGCAACAAAACTATTTTAACAAGAGTTTTCAGCCAAGCTCATCCTTTGTAGGACAGGAGGATTCAAAGCCATGAGCTTCTCACCTTTAGTGTGAAGCTAAAGTCTGAGAGCCGCACTGACAAACAGCTTCTGTTTCATTCTAAACTTCAGTGGAACAGGCCATTAAACTGGATTTCTCAGGGATGCTTCTATTTTTATCTATTTTTTTGGTCCATTTACTCATTGAAAGTCCCAAAGATAGATGATGCGGCCTAAATGTTTTCTGTAGTTGAAGATGAAAAGCAAAAGCCAATTTTGCCAAACCCGAGTTTTTCATAAAACTGATGGGCAGCGTGTTCTTGACACTTTTTTTAGTTTCTGTACTTTACTGTTGAAAGTCATTTCCTGCTTTATTATGAACCACTGAAAGCAGCTAAAAGACATTTTCCCATAATGTCAGAGTTCGATTACTGCCTTGAAGACAAAAACCATGAAGCTGTCTCATAACTGACTTTTTCGAACATTTTGAAAAATTTAGATAATTTCTTGCAAAAATTCAAGTTCTCTTTAAAAAGATCCAGTGTAAACTTGATAGGGAACCTGGTGTTATTTGTTATTCTAGTGTTTAAAGCAATATTGTACAAAGCCTGTGAAAAGTAGGACTGATTGAAAAGGATCATCAATTGTCAGGATGACTCTTCTGGTGCAGAGTTTCCTGCATTTTACATCATCTGCTTTTATTATAATTGCTTTAAAGGAAAATAGTCAGAGTCAGGGCTAATGAAGCCTCCTCACCATTCCAATGCAGTTCCTCAGGATACTCCAGATGCTGAAGTCATTCCTTGAAAACATTGGTGCGGGTAAGCTCATCCTGGACAAACAGAAGCAGATGTGTGTTTACACAGCACTCCTGAACATGCAGGTTTCGTTAGAATTGACACGGAACAAGACGTGAACACAAAGCATCTCAAGGAAGTCAGACTCAAAGGTTATGAAGCAGACAGAAACAAAGAGCAGATGAACAAAAAGAGCCTGAGTGCTGGGAGGACCCGACCCTCCAGACTGCTGGACCATAGCGGGGGTTCAGCATCTACAAGTCTGAGTGCAAACTAAAGTAAGATACTGTTAAAGAAATTACATTTACAGCAGCAACATCAACAGAAACAGTATCTAACTGCAAATTCATTGTCACTCAAGTGACTTCATGAATATTTAACTGCGTCGACACAGAGCTCAACCTTTACCGTTCGTCCCAGGACTGGCCCGTACACTAAATTATTCACACTACCAAGTGGAAAGACTCGCAGGCAAACAGAAAGACAGAAGATCACTGATAGAGCAGAGGCCTCACAGCAAATGCCCGTGTTTTTGTGGAAATGACAGCTGTAATGTGAAGCAGGCCTGTTTGCAGAGTTTGGTAATCCTCAAATCACAGATAAAAATGAACCAATTTAAGAATCTGTCTGGCATTTTTGCACTGCTGACCTATGCTTTGTTATTCCGTTGGGTTGAGTCTCGTTCTTGTCTCCATGGCAATACTCCTGCTGCATGCTGGTAGTTGGGCTGGTAGTTGGGCTGCTACAAGGGCTGCTTAGCATGACAGAGCCTTCGTCTTCCTCTTCGTCCTCGTCAAAGGAATGGCTGGCGACCGTCTCAAAGCCGCTCAGGGAGATCTCAGAGTCGGATTCTGGCAGAGATAAGCCATAAACTTTAGAATGTACATTCATTCTAATACGCTTATGACTTTACTTGTTCCACATTTTGTCTGTGCTCTCTTTGTGCTGTCTGTCTGCCTTTTTAATCGTGCAGCAGAGGCAGGTTGCTTTGGCATTGAGGACATTCCATCATGTGGAGCAACTGAGGGTCAAATCTCAGACAGTCTACCGCCCGAGCTGCAGACACACCTGAGATATTTAGGAAAAAGTCTGAAAACATGAGCCGTCAAGAAAGGTAAAATCCAATTCTGCCTAAGGAATCATGAGTGTGGAAGTTAGTGGGGCTTATGAGTGGACTAGAAGATGGTGACAAATGATCAGTGGTAAATGGCGTGTACCTAAACAGCACCTTTTTACCTTTCCTGAGGGCCCAAAGCGCTTTCTCGTCACAGTCCCATTCACCCATGGACACACACATTCACACACTGATGGAGACTCCGCTGCTGAACACTGACGCCAACCTATAACCCCCAGGAGCAATGTGGGGTTCAGAGTCTTGCTCAAAGGGACTTCAACACAGGGGCAGACAGAACAGGAACTGAACCTGAGATCTTCCGATCAGAAGGTCGACCGCTCTTCCACATATTTTTCAAAAATTGCTCTGCCAAAGACTTTCTGGAAAAGTACATGGTTACGCTTGTTCTCCAAAATATATTCTACTAGTTTTATTTTTGCAGCCCAAAGACCAAAGTGCCGCTGTGCAAAGCAGTAAAAGAACCCCCACCCCAGTTTACGACTGACTCTCACATGCAGTCTGAGCTGTGGCTGTCCCCTCCACACAGATAATCCAGGAAGCCAAAATTAGCCAAATATCTGTTGTTTATCTCAACAAATGTCTCAACATTTATGAAAACCTCTGTTCATCAAGCTCAGGTGACGTTTTGTGGCAATTCATTCTTTGTTGTTTCTTCATTTATTTGTGTTTTACTCGAAGCTTAAAATACAACAAAATTGATAAATGCTTCAAAAAAGGCCTAAACTCTATCAGCTGCAGAGGTTTGCACTGAGTTGGAAGGAACTAATTAGATTTCTGAATCTTGACATTTTCCGTAGGGATTAACGTCTTTCATCCCATTTCATGCTATGAAAATGTAAAAAAGCCAAACTGTTGTTATGTTTGTTAAACAAAAATGTTCCCACATGTGTGCGGAAGATTTGAGTTAAAGCTTTATTCTACATCAAAAACTATGAGTCGAAGGGGGTTCTAAAGTGGGAAAGCTATGTCATTTGTCCAGCGATTCTCATTCAAATGGAGAGGAGGGGAAGCAGCTCAGGTAACTGCAACCAGGCGGTCATGTCAAGTTTACCACAGTTAGGTGATGAAAGTGTCCCCATCTTAAGTCCTTTGCTTTATGAAGATGAAAAAGTATTGGCATTGATGGCTCTTAAAAGCAACAAGTGCTAATCTTTAATGCAAATCTCCCCCTATTCCATTTCTGATCTAATGACAGCATAGTGGTGATGGCAGTTTCATGAGGCGTCAAGATGTGAAGTGTAAAATTAAATAAAATGTTAAAACTGACTGTGAAAATATTGCAAACCTAAACGAGTGCCACCTTGTTTTTTGGTGTCAGTCCACTTTGAGAACAAACATCAAATGCAAACTTTTCAGCACAACACACTCAAGCCTGGAAGAAGTACAAACATACCAAAGGCATTCGCCGGTGGGGAAAAGTATTCCAATGTCCTACGGGTGAATGACAGAGTGAACGGGAGCTTGTCACAGAATCTCCGCTGCGTCCCGAGTGCGTTTGATAACGTGTCAACTCACCAGATACAGCGTCGTGGAAGTCATCGTCACTGAGGGCGCTCCGCGGCGAAGATCCCTTGACGACGGATTGCTCAAGTTCGTGGTGCTCTGTGGCGAGAGTCTGTAGTGCTTCAGAAAGGATCTTGTTCTTCTCGACCTCCTGCTCCAATTTCAAACTGCGTACCTGAGCTCCACACACACACGCACACACACGCACGCACACACACAATATAAAGACAAAACAAATGAACAAAATAACTTTAATCTTCTAACTTGATAAACCCCAAATCGGTGTATGAAATACCCTAACATAATTAACCTCTTCATTCCAAATCTTGACTAAGATGAAGATGCATGTGTGTGGACTCAGAAATAAACAACCTGTTGACAGACTGGCCCGTCTGCTTTGTTCTCTCCAGATCAGACTTACAGTAGGACAGTGACTGGCAGAGCTAAGAGGATGGAGGCCCTCTATGTAGGACAGCCACCTTGGCGCTGCACTCTCAAATGACCTGCAGGAGAACCTGATTCCTGCACAGGACAGCGGATCAGGTGACAGGGTTTGGACACTGAATAAACCATGGGTGAGCCATACCTTTCAAACTACATATTAGTGTCAAAAAGAGCTTAGATTGAAACCCAAAACAAAAACAGTCCCTGTGTTTAATCCAGCTGGAGATCATTTAAAAAGAAAAGAAAGAGACAGTTTAATTATTAGTATTCGTGGAAGAAAGCTGCTTAATGACATGCGGCTCCACTGTGAGCAAGTTTTCAGAGGAAATGCCTGCTGGCCGCGCCAAAGGTGGTGCAGATGCTGGAAGAAATTCAGTATCATTCCTTCACAAGGTGGGAAGGAGCTTGCTGCTCCATTCACACTCCTCACTATCAGGTGCAAATTGCACTAAGCACACTTTTAAATCCCCTTTTGGTGCCATTTTTATTCATGAGCTCTCAGGTCCTGGCAGTCTTCTATTGTGTTTTTGCTGCTGCTGCTATGGATCATCATTCAAAAGGCTGCACAGACGACCAATGGAGGCCCGGCACAGGTGCACCCGATAAAGACTCCAATCTGGCTGTTAAAGTCAATACATTCACTGGTAAATGCTTTTTGGCAACAGTCATTCCTGCCAAAGATCCCCCCAAAAAATGTAAACGTATTGTTTGACAGAGCAAGCATGGATGTGAGGAGATGTTGATGTACACAAAAAGGCTCTTTGATGGCAGCCATTTCTTTTTTCTTCATCCAGGCCTTGGTTTTATCTGAACCTTTGCACTCAGGGGTTTGGACAAGTCTTTACAAAAAAAAACTAAGGTATAAAATAACTGCATTCGTTATCAGGAAGGCATGCACTTCTTACCATCAAAACTTTTAAACCCTAGTTTTCCTTAGCAAAAAAGGATTTTCAAAAGTCACTTGCACCTGTTGTTTTAAAGGGATTCTTTCATGCAAAACCATTTTTCTGAGCTATTACGTGTATTATAATGTTAATTAATCACATTAAACAACCCCAAAGTGTTTTTTTAAAATAATTTTATGTATTTCTCAGTATTCCTCCAAAAACCTGCTCTCTAAACACCAGCCTCTCCCAATCCTGGAATGTGAGTGGGTTCTCACATTGTGATGTCACAGAGTGAAGAACAGCCCCTTTCAGGAAGAGTCTACCAGCCCCGCCCCCAGGCTAACACATACAAACACTTTCACCATGGAGCTAGCGCTGTTTGCCTAAACGCTTTATTTTAAATGCAGAATATGAACCTTTATGTTTGCAGAAGTTTAGATGACCTGATTTGCATGGCTGAACACTGACACGCTGCCAAGGTCGGTTCTAGGTTGTTTTGGATCTCTTAGGAGATCCAAACAGGGGTATTGTGGAGGTCAACAGGGGTTTCATATTATTTTCTATGATCTTGTTATTATGTATTTAATGGATTCTATACATACATGTACATTGTATTGCAGAAATATGCTTGATGCCTGCCTTCAGTACCAGATAATATGTGCCAAGGTCACCAGTAGGCCTGTTTTTGACTTTTGGTCTCTGTTTTCTTTCAGTACTGGAGTGTTTATGGAGCCACGACACCTGCAATGCAGACTAGACAAAAACACACCAGTCTAATGACGTATTTTGTATGTTTTCATCTTCCCTTACTAAATAATAAAAAAAGCCTTTTTGCCTTGAGGACGGAGAGAGCGGACAGCCACAGAGCCTTACAGGTCGTGTTTTTCCACCTCTCCCCTTTTGCAAAAGGTTTGAAAATTCATGCAGACTCTTGTGTGTCTTTTCGTTTCCCAACTGCACATTTCATTTTTGGACGTCCTGAACCATCCGAATCTGCGACGGCCGGACGAAACGCCAACAGTTGACGTCATGAAATGGGTGAGACCCACAAGGAGAGAAAGGCGGAGCCTCAGAGATCTAGTCATTTTACTTCAGGGTAAGAAAGTTAGTTGTGAAAATAAGTCATATTTCATTCAAAAAATAATTCTTTTGTATGCCAAAAGTAAAATATGATCACATATATGGATTTAGTTAACTCTGAAAGGCTTAAGAAAACCACGATATAGGCCCTTAAAGTTGAAGACATTTCACCTCTTAGTCAAGATGTTTTCTAAATTCTTGGGGTTAGGGACACGGAAACGTCTTCAACTTAAAAAGCTAAAACATTTTTATTATGCAAGCATCTTGGATGAATGACAGTCTTCACAGATGTACTTCCTCTCAATTTACAAAACTCAAACTTCTTTTTCAGATTCATCACTTGCTCAATTACTGGATTAACATTCTGATTATCCTCCAGTCTACACCTTATCCAATAAACAACTGTACAACTTATAGAGATACAGGATGTGTGTCTGAAAACTGTTTAGATCTTTGCAGTGGCCTCCTGCCCACATCAGGTTCAACAGCATTTTTCTACCTAGGCACCCTCATCCTCAACTCTTTTTGCTCTCTTTCAACAAACCAACAGACAGACGGCACATACTGGGGGGTATTCCAGGAAGCCTGTTTAAACTAGCTAGACTTTAACCCTGAACTCTGGCTATGTCGGTTCCAAAAGACCGGATATGAGTTAGCGTAATTACGCTCGTAAATTTACCTGAAAAAAGTCATAGATTAACGAGGAAAAAACACCAACGTTTTGTGTTTATCGTAGCCAAGCTAGAAGATGAAATATGTGGAGCTTTTTGTGAAGCTTTATTTCTGGATAGATTTAAAAAACAAAGATATTCTGAACCTTTTGGCGACTCAAAATCAGATCATTTTCAGTGGAGCCGCCTTTCCGGGGTTTGGTGTCAGTAAAGCAGAGTTTCATCTGTAAAATAAGGAGCTCAGAGACACGTGGTCACATGGGTGTAGAGGACCACTGCAGCCTTTATTTTCCTTTTATTCACACACCCTGAAGTTCATTTGTCACCTTACGTCATGAACCTGTCATCCGAACACCAATGCGGAAGTAAACAGTGTTACATACGCCCCCTCCTCCAGATGAAACGTCCCGTTTCAACATAAAACAATAAAGAGGAATGACAATGGTCTGTTATATTAGCATTAGAACGTTGAAAATGCCAATAGGTGCTCCTCCTCAGACGGGAGGGTCACACAAACGTACAGATCTGGGGCCTCATTTAGAAAACTTTGCGTAGGATTTGCGTCAGAAGTGGTGTACGGATGAAACATAGTACGTGCGTACGCACAGAAATATTCGGATTTATAAAACCGTGCGCACGCACATCCTACGCATCTTTCCCTTAATAAATCACAATCAATTCTAAATGCTGCGCAGCTTTTGCGGCTTCATGACACGCCCATAGTTGCCCATAAATAGTCAGTGAAACGCCCACAAATGAATATTCGTGATTGTGAAACCATGGCAAACACAGAGAGGAAATAAAAAAAACGTAACTTCACTCAATGTGAAGTAGAAGTTATCGTTGGCGAGGTGGAAAAGAGGAGAAAAATGTTGTTTGGAGGGCACAGTGTGGGCATTACTAATGCCAAAAAGGCACGTGAGTGGCAAACGGTGGCAGACAGACATCAAAGTCGGGGCAAAAAAACGTCTGGCGCTGCATCGCTAGAGTGTGTCTGCCACGGATGGGGGACACGACGCGCCAGATGCACTGGGTGACACACCCCCAAAAGCTCCAACAGGACGGCTTGAAGAAGTGGGAACCGGCTCATAAGACATTTGTCCTCGTTTGCCAGCAAGTCTTCTTGCTGCGTAAAGATGCGTTCACTCTGAATTCTTCCATTTGCCACATCTTCTAAGAGCGCAAGATCAGCCATTGTGTGTCATTACGCATTTTGATGGGGCATTTTATTTCCATCCATTTAATTGCATCTGACAAGCTACAGATGTCGGTAATAATCCACGTGGAAATGGGAAATTGTTCAGCGCAAATGTAATTTCTTGTTGCTTTCATTGTTTTATCAAAAATAAAACAAACTAAAGGCATATGCATGAATACCATAATTCTGTAGCTTATGAAGAAATGTTTTACTATGAAAACAACTTTCCCCAATGGACAATTAATCTGTCTGTCTGTCTGTCTGTCTGATTTGCACGCATCTGGCGGCGCGTGCACTAGCAGCGGCTCCTCTCTCCCCTACCTTCAGTGTTTTTGGCTTTTCTTTTGGCTTTATCTTTTTGGGTTTCAAGGATTTATTGTTTTTAAAAGAATGTATTTTTTAAGTCGTTTATTTATTATTTTATATGCTGCTTGCACTGTGGGGTGAGAGGAAAGTAATTTCATCTGTGCTGTATGTCTTACGGATGCAGCATATTTGACAATAAAGCTGACTTTGACTTTGACTATATCTGCCCCTCCAGACGGACACATTGAGGAGAATATCAGTTTTATACATTATTTCGTTCTGTCGACTATATCATTTATGAGGATGAATTGCACAACATGCCATTATTGCAGAACATATTTCACTTTTCTTTTTGCAAATAAGTGTTCATTTGAATTTCTGTTGTAATTTTCGTTTGTTTGATTGTTTGTTTCACTGCTGATCGATCAAACAGGTGTTCGTGTAGCTGTTATTGTGAGACTTGCTTTGTGAAGTCTTCATGTTATTTATGAGAGGCAGTATTGTCATTTTCACTTTCACGTGTTTCTTCCATCTGCCAACGGTGTCGCCGTTTCTCATTTCACCCGTTTTTGTGTGTACGCCTGGGTCAGAGCTTGCGTGAAGGACCGTACATTTTCCCATCAAGTTTGCTTTTTATAAATCTCAACTATTGCGTAGAGAGTGGCGTACGCCTTCTTTTGTGCGTACGCAACGTTTATAAATGAGGCCCCTGATCTTTAATGGAGGAAGAAAGGATTCAGTTGGACATCTGCAGGGACACTGTTGAACCTTTCCTGCGCCATGACTTCTCTTTTTTTCTTTCTGACCGTGGTCGGAAACGCAGGGGAGATTTTCTCCAGAGCCGAAGGAGGATCCTCGTTCGGGCTTCACTTTCCCGTTCGGACCGTCAGCCTCCAGAGCGGGTTAATAAAGACTCCAAAACACTTCTTCTTGGGGGGGGACCTTCTTTTTATGACGGTTCTCAGTCCTCCGAACACACAATATAAACGCACACTCTTCCGCTCTACACTCCCCCCTCTCTTGCTCGCGCTTCTTCCTCCTCTCACATACGAACGCGCGGTCCCCAGCACCGAATAGTTTGAAACTGAATTATTTTTTTTCCGTCGGTAGGAAAAAAAAGTCCTCATTTTCGTTGTGCTGAGGTCTTTATTGTAAAGCTCATTCTGAATGTTTTGACTGGCTTTTTACTTGTTATGTACCATATTTCCTTTTGCTAATTGGTTTTATACAACATAAATGTAAAAGGCAGTTGACTTTCAATTTACAGTTACGGTCAGATTTAAAGCTCCCCAAGGAATGTCCTAAACTTTTCTGTCACTCACATTGTCCCCTTTGTGAACCACCACTGGTAACACCCCTGGTAGGGTCTGCCATGGCAGACAGGTCCAAGGTGACGAGCCAAACAAAGAGTGGCTCTCTGAATAAGTAACCAAGACCCAAGTACGTTATCTGGATTGGCATCACTAGGGGCCCATTCTAGAGCCAGGCGTGCGGTTGGGGCTTGCAAGTCAAAGGCGGGTTGCGTCGGTGGCCTAATCATGGAATTTGGCTTTTGATACATGGAACATCACTTCTCTGGGAGGGAAGGAGTCTAAGCAGTACCAGCTAGATAAAGTCGGGCTCCCCTCTAAGCCCTCACTGGGCTCTGGAACACTACATTTCTAGGTGGCGGGCAGGTATGGGCGTACTTGTGAGCTCCCAGCTAAGCTGGCAAGTGTTAGAGTTTATCCCAGTGGACCAAAGGGTTGTGTACCTTCATCTTTGGGTGGGGTAAAGATCACAGTGGTCACTCAGTGGTGTACAGGAAAGTGCCCCAACTGGGGACCCCATAGTCATCCTAAGAGACTTCAGTGCCCCCAGTGGTAATGACGGTGGCACCTAGAAGACGATGATTGGTAGGAATGGACATTAGCATTAGCAGTGCAACAAAACTGGCAAGCAATATTATATCTATCCAGCCGCACAGTTACGATCCAGATTCCTGGTCAGATGAGGAAAACAGACGTACACGGATCTATTTGTCTGACAGTGAATGTATTGAACTGGAGCAGAGCAGGGAGCTTATAGCCCACCAACTGTAGCATCTACGTCACTGTAGCAGCATATTTCAAGAGGCATTTTTTTCATTTGCTTCTGATTCGCAACAAACTGTCTAAAAAAATACTCAGAAATGCAATTTTAATCTTAATTTTCTTTATCTGTTTCTTCCATCATCAGAAAAATGCCACAAGAACATGTTAACCTCAAAAACTGCATTTATTTTGGAGGGGGTCTTTAGGCAGACCATGATTTTCCACGACTGTGACTCAAACAAACATCAGAACACATTTTCTGTTCAATTCATGCAGAAATTTAATTCCAATGGGTTCACATACTTTTTCTTGCAGCTGTATACAGACATAGAATATCTTACTATGAAACTACACAGATGATTTAACAAAAATGCCACCTGACTTGAACAGTGTAAGGTGAAATTTAACACCTCCCAAAAAGCTGAAGAACGTGGGGGACATCACAGCACCTCTGCAAACATTCTCATTCTTTGCACAAAGGAAACGGACACGCAGGAAAGCCTAAGTCAGAAATCAGGTTCACAGCATGCCTCATAACAGATTTAACAGCTGTGGTAATTATAAACATGGATTCCTAAGGCTAAGTGAATAAAGATCATTTTACCATTTCCACTTCTGCTGCCGATCAGTTTCAGTTTGGTTTTTCAAACAATTAATCTGTAAGTGTTTCCACCCATTGGACTGGAATGATGGACTGATCAGTTTTGTAGACATCACATGTGTGTTGTTTGCTGTGATGCACTTGATCGTTTTTATGTTATAGTAAAATAAACCCACTGTGCCTCAATCCAAATGACATTTTCTAATATCAATTATAATCGATGTATTTCATTTTAAAATGATTTTATAATGGCTAAAGCTAAAGGCTCAAATTTACAAAGTTAAATATGAAAGATATGTGTTGAAATCCAAATCTGACTGAGAATTGATAGATAGCTTGTTCCTGTATTGCTTTATGAAGTTTAGTTTAAGCCACCACCAATCTCTGCTTTCAGACGTCTGATTTCTTGCAGTGGAAGGATATCAGCAGTTGATGACGTCAAAGACACGGAGGAGCTCGACAGACAAGAAGCATCAGGTTTTAAGGCCTAATCTGGAACCACAGTTATTCTATTTCCTCACCAATCATTGTAATTTCTGCAATAGTTTGACCTCATGGAATGTCTAAGTATTCATAAAATAGACCCATAGCAAACACTTAGACCCTATAAGAAAAGACTGATACATGCTTGGGGCGGCCGTGGTGCAGCGGTAGGGCGGCCGAGGTAGGGCGGTCGACTCATGATCGTGAGATTGCAGGTTCGATTCCCGCCTTGCACGCCCATGTGTCGAAGTGTCCTTGGGCAAGACACTGAACCCCACCTTGCCTCTGGTGGAAGGTTGGCGCCAGTGTTCGGCAGCGGAGCCGCCGCCAGTGTGTGAATGTGTGTGTGACTGTGTGTGTGCATGGGTGAATGGGACTGTGACTGTAAAGCGCTTTGGGCCTTCGTAAGAAGGTAGAAAGCGCTATATAAGTATACGCCATTTACCATTTACCATGCTTGATAGCAGGATTAAAAGATTGAAACAGACACATTCACCCCAATGTAACATTTAACAGACTTCTTACTCTATTTTATACTATATTACCAGTTAATGTCATATTTTCCTTAACCGATTGTTCTAAATTTCCCATAATTCTTGTTCCTGCTACAATTCAAACCACAAAAAGTTTCAATAAAGTCTATAAAAAAATCCAGCAGCCTCCTGCTTTTTAACCTCTAAGTCCTACAGGAAGAAGAAAAGCTGTGCTGTGGTGATGTGTCTGCTCCCCAGCAGGTTTTTTTTTTGCTTAACTCTCAAAATGATACAGGTCCTAAAAATATATTTTTGTCTAAAAAAAAAAAGAATTAGAATAAACTCTAAATTTCAATTGTTAACTAAAAAAAAGCTTTTAAGGAAGAAAGATTTGAGGATTTTCTTTTCCAGCTACAGAGGAGGGTTTTCCAACATCTATGACCTATTTAGGGGTTAGGAACCTGTTTTCCCATTAATATTCTACACATTTGATTCTTTTTTAACCCACTTACTAATAAGAAGTGTCTTTAGAGACTTTGAAGGTCACACTCCCCACACCTTCCAACAAATGTTCTTCATGCTGAACTGGAATAAGCTGGTCCTGCTGTTACTAATGCAGTTACACCACACGCCACTTTTATCTTGGTATTAGCATAATTAATATGAGCTGTAAGTGTCCAAGTCATTTCTCACACATCAACAAGCCACTTAGCACCAAGACGCGTCCTTGAACAACATTAGAAAATGTGCTTTTCCCATAACTCAGAGTGGACACAAGAGTCCATCAAGTGCTTCAAAAAGTACTAGTTGTAAACTCTGGCCCTTCTCCTGTGACAAGACCTAAAGCACACATCTATTCTCACATCATAATCAGAGCTATTGAATCACACACAAAACAGTCCCTCACACAGCTTATAATCAAATCACTCCACTGCACTCATTCCCTGAGAAGACACAAACTGATACTGCAGTTGCATCACGGTCAAAGGAAACCAAGTATTCAGTGGAACAAACGATCTGTTTGATTACAGCATTTTTAAAGGGTTGACACAAATCTCCAAAAAGCATATAATCTCTGTTAACCCGTACGAGCAAAGACAGTTTAGGGATAAACTCATCATTCAAGACAGAAACAACACTGCATTATCTCCTGATGTGCTGAACTACTCCACAAATAAAGTCCTGGTTTCTGTTTGCACAGCTGGGTTTGACCAAATACAAACTGCAAAAAAGCAACCACTTCCAGCTGATCTGAAGGCCGTGTCACACCGCCATCATGTACACGTTGTGCATATTATATAGATGAAAGTTGGTCATACGTGAATATATGTGGAAGAAGTAAGAAAGTTGTGGTCTTTTCACTTACATTTTCAATTTTTACGAATAAACCACACAAAGAACACGTAAACCAACGTAGAACATGAACTGTGTGTGATTATTGCGCTGATTATATGTAATACATTAGTGATTTGTGTGTCACATACATAATTTGAACGTCTACGGGATATAAAAGTTATACATCGGTGCAACTGGCTGCTGGACTTTCTGCCAGGGAGACCACAGGCAGTTCGTGTCGGCAGCAACACCTCCAGCACCATCACAATGAACACAGGGGTCCCCCAAGGATGTGTGCTGAGCCCCCTTCTCTTCACTCTGCTGACTCACAACTGCACCCCAAAATCAAGCTCCAACCTCTTCATCAAGTTTGTGGATGACACAACAGTGGTGGGTCTCAGCAACAACAACCATGAGACCCCCTCCAGGAGTGAGGTAGGCAGGCTGGCTCTGTGGTCCAAAGACAACAATCTCCACCTGAATGTGGAGAAGACAAAGGAGATGGTTGTGGACTTCAGGAGAACTCCCACCCAGCATGCTCCACTGATCATCAATGGTGCTGCTGTGGAAAGGGTGAGCTGCACCAAGTTCCTGGGGGTGCACATCTCCGACGACCTGTCTTGGAACCACAACACTGCATCACTGGCCAAGAAAGCCCAACAACGCCTGTACTTCCTCCGCAAACTGAAGAGGGCCAGAGCTCCTCCCCCCATCATGCAGACCTTCTACAGGGGGGCCATCGAGAGCATCCTGACCATCAGGATTGCAGGGGACCCCTCACACCCCTCCCAGAGTCACTTCCTCCTGCTGCCATCAGGGAGGAGACTGCAAAGTCTCCAGGCCAGAACCAGCAGACTCAAGGACAGTTTACTCTACCAGTCGATAAGGAAACTCAACTCCCTCCCTGCCCTACCCCCTCTGCCCCCTCCCCTTCCTGCTACAAACTCACACTGAAAAACTTTCAAACCTGTTCACAACATCATCTTCACCAAAGACTGCCATCACAGACTCATACTGTTCTTAGCACTGTTGTTACTTTAACCATTTCATTGCTCTTTTGCACTGTTTAGATTGCTTATTATAATTGTTATTTTATATGCTGCTTGCACTGTGGGGCAAGAGGAAAGTAACTTCAACTGTGCTGTGTGTCATGTGTATGCAGGATTATTTGACAATAAAGCTGACTTCGACTTTATGATACATGTGTGAAAAGTCCGTTAGACATACGTGGGACGGTCCTGGAAAGCCACAAATTTGCGTGTGCATCTTGCTAAAATCAAGCACAATTGTGTAAGATTTATGTAATAAAACGCAAGAAATATTCATCATGAATTGCGTATATCACGCATGTACCATGGAAGACCAAAATTTTATATGTGGAAAATGCACAAAATATCAGTGGTGCCTGTGCGACACAGCCTTAAGATGTGACGCTGCAGCCAGCTGCTGCTGCTGATCACAGCTTCAGCAGCTCTGCAGGCGTCCATTAAAGCTGTGGTGCTGATGGTCTGGAGTTTTGCATTCTGGGTTGAGGAGGTAAAAGCCTAAGAAATAGAACCAGATTTTTAACAATTTGTGATGTTTTTGTTGGGGAGACTTAAAGCAGGTTTTCCTTTTTGTACAAAAGAACTGCAAGGTTAAACACCAAACAATATTTGAAAGTAGTGATCCTGAACAAAAACCCTTCAACAGTATTAAAATGACTGAATGATGATGAAGTTCTCCACAGCACATCTAAGGAGACTCGGTGAATTCCGCTGAGCACACAGGTCTGCCGGTGACACTCACCCCTTGCTGCTTGGATAGGAGGCTGAGACAGACACTGAGACTGGATGAGGTCTCACTGGACAGATCACAGATGTCCTGCATTTTCTGCAGAACCGTGGATGGAAACTCTGGAGGGATCAAACACAAACCAGAGTGAAATAAGAGTCGAAGACAGCAGTGCCAGTCTTCAAAAGAGGGGTTAATCACAGAAAGTCCCACATGACAAAAGTCTCCAGTTTTAATTAGGAGTGTGTTGAACAATGACCATTGAATTCTGTTTAATGATGCCTACAGTTTAATGTTTAGAATTTACAATCATCCTGAATATCTCTGTGCTTTTTTAGTTTGTTTGCTTGCAGATGGATGAGAAATGAAAGGGAAATCCCTGAAAACATCTATGCTTTATTGCAGATGTGCTGCAGGAAAATTCCCCTGTAGCCTGTTGTCAAACACTTCTCAATGCAAGTTCACAACCAAAGATGAAAGCAGGGAATCAAGTGGATTTCTGAAAAGGATTTCAGTCCTATACAATGACCTATACATCCCCTGGGTTTGAATCCAGCGGCACTGACAGGTTTTAGGCTCCTGTTAACTTGCACTCTGTACTAACAGCAGAACTAAGTGGTTTTCTGTCTCTGCAGTTCAGTTGTGGATTGTATAAGAGGCCTCTGCTAAATTACAGGGAAGCGCTTCTTTCCTTTCATTGAAGACAATTTTTCTGGTTTTCCGTTTGATTTTCCACCCATCTGTACAACAATACAGAGGCAAAAAGCCCCACATCAGGCGTCAGTGAAATAACAGGGTTTACGTTCGGACATGGCGTCATTTCTCAGCAGGGACATGAAAGCTGCCACCTCCCCTTCCAGCTTCTTCTGGCTGACCTCTGCTGCCTGGTAATTTAGAAAGACGTGAGAAGAATGCAAATGAGTGAAAACAGTGAGCAGTGACGTAAAACCTGCAGGGTTTATGATTCAGAGAAAACAGAACGGGCTGCACGGTGGCGCAGTGGTTAGCGCTCTTGCCTCACAGCAAGAAGGCCTCCGGTTCAAGTCCCGGCTGGGGGACGTGAAAATCAACATCAATGAGGGACCTTTCTGTGTGGAGTTTGCATGTTCTCCCCGTGTATGCGTGGGTTTTCTCCGGGGTCTCCGGCTTCCTCCCACCATCCAAAAACATGCTTCATAGGTTAATTGGCAACTCTAAATTGTCCCTAGGTGTGAGTGTGAGAGTGAATGGGTGTGTGATTGTTGAAATTCTTCCCTGCAACAGACTAGCGACCTGTTCAGGGTGTCCCCTGCCTTCGCTCATGAGTGGCCGGGATAGGCTCCGGCAGCCCCGTGACCCCGAAAGGGAAAAAACGGCTAAGAAAATGAAATGAATGAAAAAGAAAACAGAACATTCTGCTGAAATGCTAATTTTGTTTTTTTCCTTTTGTTTATGGTACCTGTAATGATTCAGACAATTCCCCAAGTGACATCACTTGCTCTTCCTCCTCCTCCTCTTCACTATCCTGCTCCTGGGAGCAGTAGTGTGTGCTGTAAGCCGAGTGCTCCTCCAGGGCGTCAAGCCATGCCTTAAAGGAAATCATAAAAAGTGATTACAATCTTTGTTTTTTTACATGTTTATAGAAAGGCATCCTCAACCCGGAAACATGTTTCTTCTTCACATGTAACCTTCATGTCACGCAAAAAGTTCCCGAGCGCGGCTGCGTCCACAGCTCGCCGCTCACCCTTGGGGATGGGTCAAATGCAGAGAACACATTTCACAAACCTAGACCAGGGGTCAGCAACCTGAAGCTCTCAAAGAGCAATTTGGATCAGTTTCCCACTGAGATGAAAGCACAGGGAGCCGCAACACTAGGGGTGTTAGAAGAAAAGTTTTTGCAGGTGTATCGCGATAGTTCATTTGGCAAAACTTGTATTGATTCAAAATGCTGTCAAGATATTTATTTAATTATTTAATCTAATTATTTTTATTCTTAATGAGCGTGATGTTTCCTTTGATCTTATGTCCATTTTCCACAACCTTGAATAGACTTTTCCATCTTTCAAAACACATTCACTTTGATGCAGACTCCTTTCTATTTTTTTATTTTCTTTAAAGCCAGTAAACCCAATAAATTATATTAATTTTATGGATGATAACTATGTTTTATTAGGAAGCAGCTGTTAGTTCGTTTCGGGTCTGGAATCATCAGCGGTGAGTCTAAGCCCCGCCCCCGCCTCTCCCGGGGGGCTCCAGCGTGTTCTACACAGACAGTGCAACATACGGTCATCATAGCAGCAAGGTGACAGGATAATGGGGGCGCCCTAATGCAAACATAATTAATTTTACGCAGAAATGTGTGGTTTTAGTCTAGGGGGGGGGGGGGCTTTTTTGGGGGGCTCATGTGCTCCCTATGAGATTACCACTAACTGTCCTTGTAGAAGAACTTTCCATCCCATAACAGACTCTAGTCGGCGTTCACAGCTGCAGACATGCCCCCCTCCGCGTGCTCACGCTGCTCTCTTCCTCCTGCCTGACGGTGTTAAAGGCAACACGACAATCTAAGAACATGAGAGTTGTTTTACTAAACCACAGAGAGCCTCAGCAAAGGCATGAAAGAGCCGCATCCGGCTCCGGAGCCGCCGGTTGCTGACCCCTGACCTAGGTGTCTGACAGATAGTGGGACTTTAACTGAACATAATATAAGGACACGTGTTCATCCTGACTGAACGTACAGAGAACCACAGAATGAACAAGTTTTTCCTTGATTTGTCCCCTCCTAAGTCTTCATCCTCAAACCCATGACTAGATATTTTGAGGACCTAACTGATGTAAGAGTGACAAATGTACAAGAGTCATCAGGACAGTGCTGTAGTGACAACTTAAGCACTTAACCACACAAGCGTGCATCTTTGAGCAGCCAACAGACTTTTCCCCTGATGTTGGACCAACAAAGAAACTTGAAACAGGAAAAACATGAGCACCATGTCTGCTGACTGACAGCACAGCCACTAGAAGACAGAAGAGTCAACGCTGCATCGCCACATTATGAATGTGGTTACTCTCAAAGACCAGACGGATTTCTGTTTGGGCAAAATCATCTCAAACAGTGTGTTTTGGTCAACTTTATATTTAAGTGTGGCTTTACTTAGGTCCAATCACAACCAAAACGCTTCTATGTTTACCAACACATTTGGAATCACATTTGAATTATTAGGACTAAATTCTATCTTTCATTTTAAAGTTCTCAAAAGGGATTTGGTCACTGTTGTTTTGGCCTTATTTAGAATGTAAATCACTGCGGGGAAAAGGTTAAGACAGGGACTTGGACTTGGAGGTTGACCTCACTGACTTGAGACCAAAGCTTTGGGGTTCGGGAACAAAGCTTATTTTGTTGCTTTTCTCTTAACGCAACTGTCAAACAAGAACAAGCAACATCTAAACTGTTTCCCTGCATTAATGTGACTGCTGTAATACTAAATGCCTTTGGTTTTTAACAATGAAGTTTCTAAAGGAAAAAAAGATCCTTTTGAAAACTTTTCAGACTTCTGAATTTGTAGAGGGTGACTTGTGAGCATCCCTGGGTTTTAGCAGATTCCTCCTGAAGGACGGGAAACTGGACCTGCCTTTCTCGTTGCCTCAGGGTCCGCTCTGGGTGATACTTTGAAATGGTGGACGCTGTCATCAAAGCACTTGAGGGTAAAAAAGCTGTCTTCTCTGGCTCGTATCTTGAAGTAAGAAGAAGAAAAGGAATTTCCTTGTGAAGCATACAATAATTGCGGATTCAAAGCAAGGCAGAAATCAATTCTCTGGTCGGCGTTTTCTACCCAGGTCTTACCAAACAGTGTGAGTTAGTGAGAGATTTGCATCCTTGCCGTCTTACATTGGCAGCTGCGTCAGATCTTGGGATGACACAGAGCAGAAGCAAGGGACACATTTTCAGTGAAGATGAAAAAAATCCTTTGATTTTTTAACGACTTTTTCTGTCACTTTTAAGACCTTTCAATCTGATGCTGAGATCTTTTCATGTGCCTGAATCAAAGAACAGAGCCAAGCTGAGAGTTGAGAGGTGCACCTACTGCTTTGAGTACCAGGATATAACCCCATCCTGAAGGACGACCCAATAGGAGCGCCATCCAAAAAATCTGGAGCTCTGCGAGGCGACAAGCAAGAGGAAAATTACACTTCATATTTTAAGGGGTTGAATAAATCGTTTGGTGGCAAACAAACACTCAGAAAACATTCAAACGAACGGATAGAACTAAAAACCACAGAATTTTATAACACAAGCTCATCTCAGAAAAGAAAAGCAGGTAAGTAGCGAAAAGATGCTGCGGTGGGTTACTGGCTCATTAGCTCATAAATGATGAAGAGCTTTTTGGTTTTCACAGAAAAGTTACCAAGATTAATTGTGACGGCTGCATTTCACAACAAAAACAAACAGGAGGGAATTAATGTGACAACAGTTGTGTAAAAGCTCTGAAACAAAAAGGGTCCACGTCCACGGTAATGACGGCCCGTCACAAGATGAAACATGGATGTTCCTCACATGTCTGCAAGCAATTAAAACCCATGGCAAAAATATTACCTGTCAGTTTCAGACCTGGAAATATCCTTCACATTTGGATTTCTAAAATGCTTTTACAGCAGGAACCTTGGAACCATAAAAAGCAACCGAAGTGGTGGAGCACATGAGTGTCCTGAGTCAGATCAAAGAACTAGATAAGACAGGAAATATGGTTCAAGATGGGGTTTTCCAGAAACTATAACCACATCCTTGTTTTTTTTTTTTTTTTAGCAAAGATTACAAGTTAGAAAAACGCAGCAGCAGAGGTTAAAAACCTCAGTGGTTCTAACAGAACACAGATGTAAGTCGGAGTCAGGTACTCCTGATTAGCAGTGTGTGCAGAACTGATCAACAGCAGATCACTCAGAAGATGTAGCAGTTTGAAAGCAGATGTTAATTCACACGTTGTCCAGGAGAAAAGGTAAAAGCAGCAAACTAAACTGTTGCCAGCCACTTCACTCTGAGAGGGTTCCATGGCTGTTCCCAAACACTTCGGAGTCCATCACTTAGAAGTGAGAGACTTTTACAAACGGTTAAGGAAGCTTCAAATATCCACAGCAGCAGACATCTCACGCCTTTGGACATGCCAGAACGGAAAATGCATCTGACTTTAAGAGTCTCTTCAGAGTCCTCGGAAATCCGATGAGTGACACTGCGGTTTCAAAATGATACCACACGTTTGGTTGAAGACTTCATGAGGACTTGACAATAATTCATGCAGTTCATAACAACTGCAAGCATGGCGGTGGACATATGCTGATATGGGCTTGTTTCCCACAGAACCTAGGCATATTCCAGGAAATGGCAGACCATGAATTTCAAAGTGTTGTAGAGACAACAGAAACATGACGCTGGATTAACACAAATGTCTCCCGTCAAACCAGCATGGGTCTGGTTCTCCTCAGAGTTCCTTCCTAATCTTCCATTAGGTGTGTGTTTTCCTCTCCACAGTCACACACTGAAAACCTTTCAGTGTGATCTGTCCATCACTTTTACAGGCGATCACCAAAATACAGATGGGAAATCTGGCCTTATTGCAATAGTCTGGATGGAAAAAGATGATAATAATCTAGTATTTTTAAAATTAATCTAATTGCAACAGAATATATTTATTTGATATGATGAGTTCTTCATTTAATATTCTCATTTGTAAACTGGCACTTTAGAATAAACAAAATAGAATTGAATTAAGTTGAAAATATGTTTCTATCCCAGTTAGGTTATAATATCTCTGACAAACTTTAAAAGCTTAGATGTTGCAGTGGCTCTGAAGTCAGGTCTTTGTCCAGCAGGAAGGCTGGGGTTCAGATGAGAGGAGATGTGATTTAAAAAAAGAAGACTAAAGTAAATAAATAATAAGACTGGACCTAAACGTAAAAAACAACAACATGCAAAGCAAATTACTATACAGTAAGAAATGCATGGTGCTGTTTGTAAACGACATAAAGCAAACCTGCTCTATAAACACCAGCCCTTCCCAACCCATGAAAAAGAGTGGGTTCTCACATTGTGATGTCACAATGTGGGGAACAGCCCTTCCAGGAAGAGTCTGGGCTGCCAGCACAGCGCCAGGCTAACACACATACACAGACACACACACTGTCTCCACTGAGCTATCTGCGATCGGCTAAACTTTTCCTTCTATATACACTATATACACATTTATCTTTACGGAAGTTTTGATGTTGTTTGTTTTTAGTGGGAGAAACGCAGACACACTGCCGGGGCTCTAGGTTGACATCATGAAATGGGCGGCACCCACAAGGAAAGAAAGGTGGAGCCTCAGAGATCAAGTTGTCCTAATTCCAGATAAGAAAATAACTCAGGAAAACAACTAGGATTATTATTTTTTTTAATCTTTTGTGTGCTAAAGGTAATATATTGTCAGATACATGGATATTATTTACTGTAAAAGGTTTGTGTAAATTTACATGGAATGTTTATAATGCTAAACTGATCCAAATCCAGTCAATTATCAGCTACACTGACTTATGAATGATGCCAAATGTTTAGACCTAGTCCACTATAGGAACCATCTGCTTTAGCTTGGAATTTTCTGAGCTGAGTCAACAACAAAAAAGGTTATTTGCTTCACCTTCCAGATGAGACCCTCAAACTTCTTGACATGACGAGTTGAACCCTGCAAAGCATAAAGATAAGAAACATAATCCACAAGAAAAAAGCAAATAAAGGAAAAATGTGCCTCTTTCTTAAACCAATATTCACCCGATGAATGTTGGCTTCAAGAAACTGCTGCATGGCTGTACCACTGGCCAGGTCGAGCGCCGTCTGACCTGAGGGGAACAGGCCGCGGTTGTAAAGAACAGGGACAAAAAAAACGAATCAAAAGATGTTTAAATGCTAACCACAACAAATAAATAAATGTCACTGTCATTCATGGTTTTGTGGACATTAAAGTTAGACATGGCATCTCAACAGTTCCAACACAAAACCAATTCAAAGAAAAGCGTTTAATGATAAACTGTTTTGTCTGTTCAAGGAGGGAGACATTGCTGGCAGATCAAAAGCGGTGCTGATAAGGACACAACAGGTCTGTAAGGAACATTGTCTTCATCATGTTACCCAGGTCTCAATAATCCAGATTAGGGTTGTGCCGATGGACGATACCATCGTCCACCTCTGCTTCCTGTAACCTCACTGTTCCTCTAGAGTTCCTCTCATTTACACACAGATACTCTGACTTTTTGCAGCTGACCTTCATTCCTATCCTTTTCAAAGCAAACCTCCACCTCTCTAGATGTTCCTACACCTGTTCTCACTACAGATTACAGTGTCATCATAATCAACAGAGGTTTCTGTCTAACCCCATATGTCAGTCTGTGCATTTTAGGATTGGGAACATAAAAGATGATCATGTTAGCCATGTTTTTTAACCTACTCTTTTGTCAAACCAAAAACATTCTAATTTGAACAGTTTCATGAACAATACAGCAGTGACAACAGAATGTTATTTTTTCCAACTTTCATGGATTTCTGTCTGCCAAGGTCTGCGGTAAAACTAAAATTAAAATAAAAAACCTTAAATGAACTTAGAATGGTCTATGAAGAAAAAACATGTAGAAGCTATTAGCAGTTCTTCAGAAATAAATAAACTTATGGTTGTCCTGAATGTGCAACCACAGGGATAGATAGGATACAGATAGCAATAGATAGAAGAGGACGATGAACTGGATGGCTGTGACATTCTGTAAATTTCTTCTTTTATTTAAGTTTATTTATTCTGATCTCCAGTCTTCAATCATTTATATGGCACGGGTGTAATTTCCCTTTAGGGATAAAGGAAGCACCATTCAAATCAATTCCGACAGGAAAACTATTGACTATCAGTTCTCATCCAAGGCAGTCAGCCACGGCGGACACGTCTCACCGTTCTTGTTCTTTGAGTAGGGGCTGGCTCCACTCTTCAGCAGCTTCAGGGCACACTGCCTCTGGCCTCGGTAAGCCGCACAGTGCAGTGGAGTGTTTCCCAGGAGATCTGTGCAGTTGATATCCGAGGGCTTTCTCTTGGTGAGCTGCAGAGAGCAGACGGGACAGAAGAGTCGAGACATGTGGCCCCATGTGTCCAGCAGTTCTTTATTATTCTACGGAGACATTTAGCTGGACTCTTTGATTTCTCACAGGAGCTGCAAGAGAAAAGGCTTTCACACTTTTCCTGTGATTCTTTAGAAACACCTTTTTGAACAACTGTCATACAAAAAACACAACTTCAGAGTTGTTTACTTATAAAAAATATAAAGCACAAGTACCAAGGCCAAAAGACGACTCCCATACTAAAAAAGAAAAACTTGAGAAATAAACAGATAATGGCTCTCCTCCGCCCAGAGACACATCTGTTGAAGATCTCACATGTAATTAGTTTAATTTACACAACTTAATTAGGTAAGTATAGAAAGTGCTTCCCAGAGAGGTTGAATGGATGAGCAGTGGAAAAGAGAAGAAACGGTTTCATCATTGAAAGACTACGGGAAATCTTTCAGCTATTGATAACATGCTGCAATCAGACTTTTTTATTTCTTTGTCGCTAAAATATTTTTTACTTGAAGCAAAAATACAAAACTATAAAATCTTTGAAACACAGTATTAACCTTTTTGAAGATGGATGTAAATGATTGGTTGAATGCTATAAAGAATCCAATCTTCTGCCATTTTTTGCCGCTTAACTCCTTCTACAGTTTTTCAGCTATTTTAACATTCAACTATTCAAATGTTCAGCTCTTTCAGCTTTTTCTAGCTATGACTTTTAGTCCTCCAAATGCTTGAACTTTTCAAGGTATTCCAGGATTTCTGGAATTTTTGCCTCCATTGAAATACATGGGGAATCCTTGGTGCAGAAGCTTGCTGGTTCGATTCCCAGCGCCAGCGTTTTTCACAAAATTATCTTTTTTTATTATTGTGCTGTTTTCACTTTATTTATGGTCAACTTTGATCATTTCTCATTTTTTTTGTGCCAATTATTACCCTCTCAGTTTCATTTTCATTCAGTAATATAGCATTCAACCCCATTTTCTTCTGATCCTTCTAGTAACAAATAATGTTTCAGTGCAGACTGCATACACGTGTATAATCTCTACCCAGTTCTCTTATCCTTACATAAACTGCACAGCCACTAGTGGAGCGATGACCTGTCTTTGCACAATTCACTGTTGCATTTTGCAAAAGTCACTGCTTTGTTTTTGTGTATTGACAAAGAAGTCAGTCTGAGTCTAAGTTTGAAAAGTGACTCTTCATTCGTCCAACAAATCTCTCTATTTTTATTTGTTGACTAAAGTTGGCAAGAAATATTTCCATGAATAAAAGAGTTGAGGATTTTTGTCATCAAATATCCAAATGTGACACTTACCAGCTGACTTAACGTGGCCAGATCTCCTTCACGCGCTGCTTCCAGAAGTTTCTCCTCCAGTTTCCTCTCCTCTGTCCTCTCAGCAGCTGAACGTCCATGACGTCGTGGGATTTTATGAGAAGACATTGAGCATGCAAATGATGAAAATGAACTTGCATCATCAAACGCTAACTGTGAGAATCGGCGGGACCATCTTCAAACGGTAATTAGTAAATGACTTCTCTCTCACCTTCCAGCATGCTTCTGATCTCAGCATTCTGAGTGACATCTTTGGGAACTTGTGCTGTCCCATTGATGACAGTAGCACATGCATCATAGTGCAGCAGCAGCATGACAATCTCCTGATTCATACGTTATTGTTTGGTTGAATGGATAAAAAAAAGCGTGCATAATCAAAGATGTAGAAAGTGTATTTTTGACATTTGTGCAAAAGATACCTTTCTTCCTGTGAAGGCAGCTTTGTGCAGAGGGGTGTCTCCAATATTATTGGGCAAGTTAACATCTGCACCTGCCTGCAGGGGCAATGGCACTTATGTTATCTTTGCAATAGATCCTATCTCTATGCATAAATAAAATAAAATAAAACTTCTACCTTAAGCAGTTCCTCCACAACGTCTTTGTGACCAAAATAGCAGGCCAAGTGAAGAGGCGTCCATCCTAGGTTAGACTTACTTTTACCTGAGAAGACAACACGCTATGATGGATCTAAGAAGGATGGTGTCACAGCAGTAGTCTGACGTGCATTTCATGCATACCTTTACAGTTGATGTTGATCTGCTTCTCTTCTTTAAGGTGGGACGAGAGAAGCCTCTGAACTCCAGGCAGATCTCCATTCCGGGCAAACCGCAGGAACTCCTCCTCTGGCTCCAGCTGCTCCATGGAACCCTGCAGCTGAACCATAAAAGGTGCATTTTTAACATGTGTTGAATGAAACACCCACTGAAGAAGAAACAAGCAGATACAGAGAACTAGCAATTCTAACTGAATACACAGCTCACAAAGTTTCTACATACAAACAGAGTTAACACATACAACTCCAAAAACATTTGATTGAAAGTAAAATGGGCAGACATGTTTGCTGTATCATTCAAGCTAAAACTCAAAAACTACATTTGCTGAAGATAGAGCCCCAAAAACATTTTTGTGTGAAAGATACTTTTCAGTGGCTCAGGTGGTTGAGCTGGTCGAAGGGTCGGCGGTTTGATCCCCGCTCCCCCCAGTCGTTGTGTCTTTGGGCAAGACACTTCCCCCTCCCTGCCTCCAGTGTGGCTCCACTAGTGTGTGTGAATGTCCCAGTGATGGTCAGAGGGGCGGTAGGCACCAACTGGCAGCCACACCTCTGTCAGTCTGCCCCAGGGCAGCTGTGGCTACAAAAGTAGCTACCATCACCAAGAGTGAATGAATAGTGGACCCATTGGAAGAACTTTGAGCGTCTGGAAAAGCGCTGATAAATCTAATCCATTATTATTATTATCATTGCTTAAAGGGCCAAAATAAAAGGAGAAACAGCTTCAATCATGCTAAAGGATAAATTAGCATATAAAAGTAAAAAACAACAGAAATGCTGCTTAACACTAAAAAACATCCTTGAAAAGCCTTGAAATACCTGAAATCGAAGAATTTAAACTCTGAATCACAAGATGACAAAGTTTCAGGACATTTTTACATCCTCAAGTCCTTCTAATGTGGATTTTAACGTCCATGTCTGTTCCTTGCAGTGCCTTTAGATACCTAGAAGTCGCCACTTCTTCTGGGTCATTGTTGTTGCCAAGCTTCACTGGCTGGAGCTGGTGGAGTTGAGCTTCAGGATCTTGGTCTTCTGAGGATGGATATGGAGCCCAGCTTGGGAAGTGAAAGCAGCTAGATTTGACATTTTGTGCTGTTGATGTTTCTGTGGCTTATGTGTTTTAAAGGGGGAGGAAGTTGATGATCTTATGATCAACTGTCCGCAAAGGTTTGCGTTTTTTTGTTCCTGGTTTTCCTCCTCATCCTTCTACAAAAATCAAGCTTCATCTGACCCAGTTTTGAAATTAGAGATTTCCTTCATCTTGGCTATGTTGGTCTGCAACACCTAATGCCATATTATTTAAGTGCAACCCCCCCCCCCCGGGAAGGCTTCCCCTTCTGCCAACTGGAAGGCATACCTCCACGCCCTATGGGCCAGGTACCAGGACAAGCAAGGACATCATCAATAGTGTTAAAAAACATTCATCAATCCTAAATATCACAATCATAAACCACATCTAGAGAAGTGGAAAGTAACCAGTTTTCCCAAGTGACAGTTTTTTCTGACCCTAAATGTACCTTAAGGTCAGAACGTTTCAGTAAACCTCAGTCTTGCATCACATTCTACGCTTCAGACAGAAGGACAGTTCTGTGACATTCCAATCAGAAGAACTTGGGATTTTTGAAGAGTTTCCAAGAGAAAGACTCTTCTGTTTAAAAACAGCTGTGAGGCAAAACTGTATGTTAACAAACCACGAGGCTTCGCTAAATTGTGTAATTCACAGATGCAGATCCAGCAGTTATCAAGCCTTAATGCTCATGGTCCTCTGTAAAGCACAGGGGCAGAGGTTTGGTTGTATGGGCCTGTTTTTACCTGACAGATGTCCAACAGTGTGCTTACACTGTGTCAACGACAATACATTAAAGGGCCTATATCATGCAAAATGAATTTTTTGAGCTTTGAGCTTGAGTCTGCACTGCCAGCCCCGCCCCCAGGCTATCACACACACCCACAGTGGAGCTAGCGGTGATCGGCTAAACGCTTTCCTTTTATATGCACATCCATCTTTGAAAAAGTTTGGATATTGTTTGTTTTCGTGGGTGAAACAGACACGCTGCAGGGGCTAGCTTTAAGTTGACGTCATGACACCCACAAGAAGCCAAAGGTGAGACCTCAGAGGTCAAGTCGTCCTACTTCCAGGTCGGAAAAGAATTCAGGGAATTAACAAATATTTTGTTAAAAAAAATCTTTCATGTGCTAAAGGTTACATATGATCATATACGTAAGGGTTAATGGCAGACGAAGTGTGCATTGTCACTTTTTGTACCATGGTCCGAGAGAATACTCTATTCTGATTGGCTGCTGGGTGTGCGTTAAAACCTGATAACCGCACGGTGAAAAAAGTAGTTCCGGTCACCCAGCTTAAATGTTCTGTATCACTGCGCTGGCTTCTCTAAAACAACCTTTTGCTTTATCATCTGGACAAAAACAACTGGTAAGAGAGGAAGTTTCTCTCTGAGCTGATGCTTTATTTAACACATTGTGACGATCAGCATAGATATGCTGGTCATCCAGCTCAGTGGCCTTGTGGTTAGACTGTAACTGGAAGGTCGTGGGTTCAAACCCAGGCCGAGTCATACCAAAGACTTTAAAAATGGGACCCAATGCCTCCCTGCTTGACACTCAGCATTAAGGGGTTGGATTGGGGGGTTAAAACCACCAAATAGTGCCTGAGCGCAGCTCATCTGCAGCTCACTGCTCCCCCAGGTAATGTGTCAAATAGGGAGAACAAATTCCCCCATCGTGGGATAGAGTCAACTTTTTTTGGTGAAATTTCTCTCTGAACTGATGCTTTATTCAACCCATCGGGACAATCACCATATAAATATATTGTTTTATATCGCAGAATCTTAAGTGCAGCAGTGGGGTGGCGCTTTGTCATGTTATCATGACAACGCGCTGCACCATGTAATAAATATTTCGCTTTTTGAAAGAAAAGCAATTCAAATCAGAAAACAAACAAGAATTAAGGACTAAAGACTGGTTAATATGTATTTGTTTTGTAAGTGACCAGGGTATAAGCAGGTTAATGGCGTACGAAGTGTGCATTATCACTTTTTACCCCATTCGCGGAAGCAACCGTCTGACTCGAAGGCTTCCACGACGTGTGTTAAATGATTATTTACTATAAAATGGCTCAAGAATGACTTGATGTAGAGCCTGCAATGAACAACAAATCTGCATTTTATAGAAGGTTAAAAAGAGCAAAGAATGGAGGTTTTAGATAAAGACTTCAGCACAGTTCTATACATGCAGAGAAGGAAACTCTGTTAACAACCAGATGACATGTTCGCACACAAAAACATGAGATCAAAAGTGGGGTGACTGACTTTTGCACATGACTTCCATCCAACCATAAAGACATGAGGAGAAAAAGTCACGAGTTTGGAGAACCATTATGTCTATGAGGAGAAAACAGAAATTCAAACGAGAAAAGCTGGAGTCATCAGACCCGCTTTTCAGGAAGGAAGTACACTTTTTCTTCTTGCATGAGCACATGACTCTACAAGCTTTAATCAAACAATCAGTGTGCAAAGTCAGAGGAACAAGACAGGGAGGTGGCTCATTAGACACTGTTACATCATGTGGCAGTTACAAACGATGAATGCATCAAAGAAGTAAAGAATGGAGGGTTTGACCTGATGTCAGCCCAACAGGCCAAGCTCTGCATGTGAAAGCTTTACCTCAGCCGGGAAAGTATGTGGGAGTGTAGGGACAACCCTTTGAAAGATGTCCCATGACAGCCTGTCTACGCAATCAGCTACCAAGAATGGTTTGACATTCCTACAGATTCAGAGTCCTGCAGTCTGACAGTCAAAACAATAATCCACTATGCGGTTCGGCTGCCGGTCACAAACAGCTAGAGTAAAAATTGGAGACAGTGAGTCTGCAGAACAACGATGTTCACTAATGCATATTCTCATTTCATTTCTAAGTTGGCTCACAAACATTTCAGTGAATTATTGCAACATACAACAGTTTACAGAAACCCACAATATGTGTAACAAAAAACAGCAACAATAAAAAAATCCTGCCCCCCCGTCAACCTGGTGCTAAAAGCTAGAGAACCTAAAGCCATTCCTGTGGAGGAGCAGAGTTGCTGTCCTGTAATAACCTTTTTATGACGTTTTGCTCTAAGTTGGAGGAGGGATTCTGGTGTTTTGTGACAGGATGAAGACCCAATGACCCAATGACCAAATGCAGCTTTAAGTGACCCCATGGAGGCAGAGGGTGGCCGTACTTTCATCCATGTGCTCCACAGGAAGGATGCTTCTGTCTGCTGCCATCTGGTCTGGAGATCCCTGACATTCTAACCCACCTGCCCTTCTTCAGTCATTGCTTTCACCTGCACCTCCTCCCTGTGCTCCTCTCTGCCGGTTCTCCTCCAGTCCTGCAGCCCGCTCCCTCCTGCTGAGGAGGTCTGGCTTTGGCCAGGAATTCAAATGATCTGCTAGTTTTGTTTGTCCATCTTCGCGTGGAACTTTCCCCACAGCATGTGGGGAAGAATTGTTCACACGTGACCAGTTTCCAGCTGTGGATGTAAACGCGTCGGCAGACAAACTTACTGACTTCATCATGTCCGCCAGGCGGAAAGCGGAGTTTGGTGACAGCTGCGCTCACGTGCGCCCTCCGTTAAACGGCGGGGAGCCGCGCAGACCCCCGCACTGCCCCGCGCAGACAGCGCGCGCTCCCATCAGCGTCCGCGGGGAAACAAACGGACATAAAACACGCGTGGAAGTTCCCGTCACTCTACCTTCCCTCCTCCACACACACACACACACCTCGGGGAGAGTCCTGACTGTTTACACCGAGATCAGCTGATCTCTCCACACCGGAAGCCACCACGGCGGAACGCTCCAACTTTCAAAATAAAAGTAAGTCTAAAAAGGAAACCAGGCCTTTCAAAAGTACAAGCGAATGCTGGTTTGTGAATTAGGTCTAGGACAAACATTCTACTATTTTCTCTCTCTCTCTCTTTTGTGTGTGTGTGTCTTTGACCGGATTTCTACGTCGGTGTGCTAATGCTAAAAAGAGAAACCCGGAAGACTTTGTTGCAAGTTCCGGTTCCCGAGTTCTCAGGGCAGTGCATGTCGGAACCACGTCGGGATGTGGCTCATGAAAGTGCCTAACACTCTGTTATCAGCTTCATGCGTGGAGATCTGACACTTCCACGATGATAGATGGCGGGCCTCATTAAAGAGGAGAATGAAGCAGACCTACAGGCTCAAGTAAGACCAAAAGCTTTCAGGTCACGGTGTGAGGGACAGAGGGCAGCAGCTGCGGCACGCGGTGCTGCAGAGCAGGCGGCAGACGCTGCAGGTCTGCGCTCATCCATGCAAGAAGAGCTGGGTGAGCTGCAGGGCAGACGCCGCCAACAAACATCATGGAGGTGTTTGTCTGTCAGTGGTTTGCACTCAGGGGGGGATGCTGGTGTCAATTTATTCAGTTAGACATGTCAGCTTACTTTTGAACAGTGTTGGGAATCTTACTTAAAAAAAGTAATCAGTTAGAGTTACTAGTTACATTGACCAAAAAGTAATTCAATTAGTAACTCAGTTACTGTATCTTAAAAGTAATTAGTTACCGGTTAAATTACGGCAACGCGTTTGATATTTTCCTTAGCTGCCTGCAAACATAACAAAGCATTTAAATGCAATAAGTCAATGAAAGTGACTCTTCTAGTATTCTGGTATAGTTCTGCCAATGAAATTACGATGTGTAATTACAGTAGAGAGAGGGGATTGAAGTGTAGAAATCTAAAAATGTATTTAGTAGAAATATCACACAACAACACTGCAACAAGCCATGCATGTGATAATATTAATAAACTCATCTTGAAGGTTTTAAGCGTCAACTTCTTTTAGTAATCCTAATTTGTGTTTAAATAAACAAAACCGTGGCAATCACAGTTAAAGAGGGAAAAATTAAAAATGCAAAACCAATTTGCAACTTAAAATCTCTCTGCACTTCAGTAATTTTGTTATATTCCTTCATCTGAACGTTAACATTGTCATTAAGAATGATTAAAATTGCAACAAGAAAAATACATATATAAAAATATTTACTTTACATGATGAGTAAAACAAACTGCTTATGAATAAAAGGAAAAGTTTCTAGTATCAACAAACATTTCAAGTATCCTATGAAATAATGTTTTTAGCTGCATATTTGATGTTGTGCTCTTGTCATAAATTTACTTTATGAACGTGTTACAGCAGGAAGGGGAAAGTCCAGCTCTGAATGACTGATTCACTGTATTCAGCAGGATTTCCACAACACAACATTGTTATAGTTTTGTTGAGGTCTGTGTGAATTACTGGACTGTAAAATACAGTTTGTCTTGTTTTAATGGTGCTGATTTGTCGCCATGTTGTAGTACTGTCCAAATCTACAATTCTAAAATCCAGTGCCCTAGAAATTTCCCGGAAGTCACACTGGTGCACTGATGCTCACTAGATTGGTGAATAGAGACCACAATGCATTGCGTTTGAATAATGTTTGCCAAAAAATGTATTTAAATAATTTTTTTAAATAAACCATCAATGTTTTCATCATCAGAACACAAAGGATTAATAAATAGTCATCGTAAAACGATAAGATTTTCACTTTTTGAAATCAGTGATGTCATATTTGCTGTTTAAAAAAAAAAGTAGTGAGCGTGGGGTCCGACTTGCTTTTAAAATCCAGGGCACTAGATAGTCCCGCACCGCACTATATAGTTTTAAGTAGTTGGAGAGTAGGGTGGGAATTCAGACATAACCTTGCTGTGAAGCGCTCCAGGCTGATTAAACCACATCAACAAATTGTGAAGTAATACATCACGGTTTATACTAAGTAATTAGAACGGTGTTGTAGTGGGGATAAAAGCAATTGGCTAGATTACTCAGTTGCTTAACTTGTAATGCCGTTAGTAACGCAGTTATACTTAAATACAGTTAGTCCCAACACTGCTTTTGAAGCGTTTAAAAATTGGGACTTGGGGTATTTTGGAGTAATTTTTAATATTTTATGAGACCTACACATGATTTTCACAATAACAGGTTTTTAAATGATCAAATCCCTCTGATATGTTTCACAAAGACACACACAGGACCAGAGACACACACATGACCAAAGACACACACAGGACCAAAGACACACACAGGACCAGAGACACACACAGGACCAGAGACACACACAGGACCAGAGACGCACACAGGACCAAAGACACACACAGGACCAGAGACACACACAGGACCAGAGACGAACACAGGACCAGAGACGCACACATGACCAAAGATGCACAGAGGACCAGAAACACACAAAGGACCAGAGACACACACAGGACCAGAGACGCACACAGGACCAGAGACACACACAGGACCAGAGACACACACAGGACCAAAGACACACACACACGACCAAAGATACACACAGGACCAGAGACACACAAAGGACAGAGACGCAACACATGACCAAAGATGCACAGAGGACCAGAGACACACAAAGGACCAGAGACACACACAGGACCAGAGACGCACACAGGACCAGAGACGCACACAGGACCAGAGACACACACAGGACCAGAGACACACACAGGACCAAAGACACACACACACGACCAAAGATACACACAGGACCAGAGACACACAAAGGACCAGAGACGCACACATGACCAAAGATGCACAGAGGACCAGAGACACACAAAGGACCAGAGACCACACACAGGACCAGAGACGCACACAGGACCAGAGACACACACAGGACCAAAGACACACACACACGACCAAAGATACACACAGGACCAGAGACGCACACAGGACCAGAGACGCACACAGTACCAGAGACACACACAGGACCAGAGACGCACACAGGACCAAAGACGCACACAGGACCAGAGACACACACAGGACCAGAGACGCACACAGGACCAGAGACGCACACAGGACCAGAGAAGGACACAGTACCAGAGACACACACAGGACCAGAGATGCACACAGGACCAGAGACACACACAGGACCAGAGACGCACACCAGTACCAGAGACACACACAGGACCAGAGATGCACACAGGACCAAAGACGCACACACACGACCAAAGATACACACAGGACCAGAGACGCACAGAACATCCCACACCAAGCAGAAATGAACTTATTGCTAAAAATGATGTCAGGAGTTCAGCTCTAAGAAAATGACAAAAGAAAACTGAATAATTTGATTTATTATTTCTAATTATTAATATTTCCTGGCTTTGTTTGTTCATATTTGCATAATTTTGACAGAATATATTTGTTATTTTGGATTAATATTCCTGTATTTTTTTATTCATATTTATGTTAAAAAGTTAAACTTAAGTTAAAGTTCTAAAGGTTTAAAAGTTTAGCTTCAGTGTGTTCAATAAATGTTTATGTTGTTCGGCCTGCAACCTAAAGTGTGTTTTGGATTTAGGCCCCCTCTGCAACTGAGTTTGACCCCCCTGTAATACCAGTCTAGAAAATTCATGCATTTTTTGTGTGACAAATGAGCAAATAGAAATAGGGCACACAAAAAGACGTCGTGAAATTATGTGTGTGTGTGGGGGGGTGCTAGGAAGTTTTTAGGAAACAGGTCCTGTGGCGCCCTTAGTACCACTTAGTGCCTATGAAATAGCCCTCGGTGTCAAAAAGGTTGGTGACCCCTGCTCTATACTGTATTTCTCTGCTGATTCTCCATCATCGCTCTACTCCTCATGCACACCACAGCGTGAGTGGGCGCTGAGGAGAGAGCTTGAGACGCGCCCAGCGTATTTTCTACATCACAAATAATCTTTTTTTCAAACCCCATTTTTTTCATCTCCTGATTCACAACAAGTAGAGAAATACTCAGAAATCCAGATTTAAGATTGATTTTCTTCTGGTGTGTCCTCCACCATGAGAAAAATAATACAAGAACACGTTTAAAACACGATTTTCCTCAGAGTTGGTCCAATTCACATTTTTATTTGTTATCAGTTTTATGTTTGTTATCTATCTGTAGCACCTCCTGTTAAAAGCAGATGATTGATCAAGTCTGACTAAACCAAGAAGGAAATGGGGCTACATGTGACTGTGCATGAGCCAGTTTGTCAACATTAGGTTATGATTTTGTTAGGAATGTAACACCATTTATTAAAGAGATAGCATCCCTGTGCATTATTATATGAGCAGCTGTTTTTCTTTCCTTGTAGATGTTGACCATGGTCATAAAAACCTCATTTTTATTGGAAAGACTCATTCATATTCACATTGCTGTATTTGTGAAATGACAGAAACCTGAGTGGCACCTGTCTGCACGAATACATTTCTATCCGGGTTGCAAATCCTTGTTACTCATGTTTTGCGGTTCAGGTTGTTCCTCATTTCCTCAAAGAAACAGTTATTTTGTAGAATTTCTGGGGGCAGCTTACCCCATCCAGTTAGTATCTCAAACAGCACCGGGTCTAGTCCAAACTTTGGTCTTCATGTCTAGACAGCAAGTGTTTGTTTGGTTTTTAGCTCATATTTGAACTTGTTCTGTGTTTGCTGTGATGTTTTTTTTTGTTTTAAGTGAAGTTTTATCAAACTGTTTTCACCACTGAAGACTGAGCAGATTTTTTGTTTTTCCTATTTCCATTTTTTTTACTTGACCTTTTTTACTTTCTCAATTTTTTTTTTTTTTTCAATTTTTGGGTAAACTTCACAGTATTTTGATCCATAAGGCTCTTTTGCTGATCAAAAACAACTGCATACATGTATTGAAGTTTATGTGAGACGTTCATAAACCTTTTGTAAATCCCTGGTTCAGGTTTATAATCACTGCGGGCCTTGATCAATAAATAATGCCTGTGGAAAATGAGTATTCATGTTTTGGCTTTGTTCTTGCTTCTTCTTATTTAGATTGAAGAGGTGGAGGCTTTGTCTTCTATCTACGGCGATGAATGGTGTGTGATAGATGAAGCATCCAGAATATTTTGCATCAAAATATCCAGTGATTTGGAGGAGCCAAAACTGACGGCGTGTTTACAGGTGCAGACACAACTCTGTGTACCCATCGCACGTTTTCATTGTGTATTCAGTTCACGATCCTTTTTTTCCTGTCACCGATCAGATTATTCTACCTTCTGATTATCCAAGTGCAGCTCCACCCATCTACCAGATCAAGTAAGTTTATTTGCCTTTCAGATTTAATATGTGGGAGATCGGCTAATTTGAAAGAACAGCTTCCCACTCAGAAGCCCTCTGTTCGTCCCACTCAATATCTTTGTGTTTGCTCATGGCTTTTGTA
>CM043709.1:26375029-26422076 GCA_023969325.1 Oryzias curvinotus
ATCCATCCATCATCCATCCATCCATCAATTATCCATCAGTCCATCATCCATCCATCCATCCAAACAATCCATCCATCCATCCAGCCATCCATCCATCCACCACCCACCCACCCACCCCCAATCCATCCATCCATCATCCATCAATCCTTAACCTGCCTTTCAAGGTCATGGGTGGGGTACACCCTCGACAGGTCGCGGGACTATCCAGTGACCTGGATTTTAAAAGCAATTCAGACACCATGTTCACTACTTTAATTGATTTTTTTAACATCAAATATGACATCACCAATTTAACAAAGTGAAGTGAACATAGGAACATTTTACAAAGACCATTTATGAAACTACTGGGTTCTAAAGAAGAAAAATTGGATGCTTTGAAAAAAAAGAATAAATACAATGCATTGTTTCAAATGAAAAATAAATGCATTGTGGTATATATTCACCTAGTGAATATCAATGCATGTGCTGGTTTTTGCAGAGACTTCTGGGACATTTCTAGGGCACCGGATAGAATTGTAGATTCAGACAACAGTACAACATGGCTAACGCCTTATATGTTGCCCTAAGTAGTGAGTAGTAAAGGGATTCTGATACAGCCTTAGTGTATTCCAACATTTTGTCTGAATTCAACAAATTGTCCTGATGCACACACCCTAACATGAAAGAATTATTCATCCCTAAGTCGAACCACCACAACTGATGCTAAAAGATGATCTGAAGGAAATGATTTATAATTCTCTCACCATCTTGTGGAATTGTGTGTGATTCAGCCAAATGGAGTCCATGGGGTCACTGGGGGATGTGCTCAGTTACCTGCGGTGGAGGTCAAAGAACCAGAAGACGGACCTGTGTAAGAACCTCAGTCTCTGTTCAGTGTGCAGGTCGTTCTGTTGATATACAGAAGTGTGGAAAGACACCCTGCCCTGGTATTGAAAACCACAGTACCCCACAAATGTGTTGCCATGTTTGTATGATGGTGTCTGTCATCAGCCATTGTATTGTTTCACAACAGCCAAATGCCAGCTTGTATGCGAGGAAGGCCATCCCAGTGAGGACTGCAGCCTCTGTGTGTGCGAGGACCACGTGTTGCATGGAGACGTCCATAGTGTGACAGGAGTCCCTGTGGAGGGAGCCAAAGTGTCTCTGGCTAGCCATTCTAAAGCCCTCCATGCTCAAACCAATGCTAAAGGGCAGTTTGTGCTCGCAGGAGTCTGCTCCTCCACCTCTTCTTCAATCATCATCAAGAAGGAGAAGTATGTCCCAACCATAGTCTCTACCTCTAGTAACACTTCTGGATTGTCCAGGTTAAAGGCTGTCCTCAGATCAGCTGGTAAGTGCAGACAAGCAGACATTCTTAATTTTGGATTATTATTTCAAAAAAGAATCCCCTCTAAAAATCATATTCAGAGATCAAAATAGAAAAAAAAACTTTGTGCGGCTTAATATAAATTTTTTTAACAATCAATCACCAAAGCTCATTACAAATTTAGAACAATAATAATCAGGATATTTGCATTTTCTTTTTGGACAGAAAAGCCTTACGTTGTGAAGCACCCAGAGGACAAAGTGCGTTATGAAGGAGGACGGGTGCTGTTGTGTGCTCAGCAACAGGATCACCGGCGCCCAGCAAGTATTACTGGTGAGAAAAATCTGACGGTTATCACAGCATTGGTCGAAGCAAACCTGTAAAACAAACATAATGAAAGTTGCTATGCTTTCAAAAAGATTATTTTTTTTTCAAATATACATCTAGGTACCACAATGGGACACTACTTGACAGAAAGATTTACAAATATGAAGAGGACCTTATGCTGCAGGATCTAAAGTTTGAGCATTCAGGGGAGTATTACTGCAAAACCAGCAACCTTGCAGGCAGCATCAAGTCCTCTGTAGCCATCCTCTCTGTAATTGGTAGGTGAACAATTGCATCAATTTAAGGTATTACTGTACATTTTAAACCATTAGACCATTCCTTTAGTTTTTCCAGTTTCCAGCTGTGTAGTAAGTAATGAATGCCTCTTCAAATGTCAGTTTCAGGACAGTGGCTGGGAATTGCAAAACCATTTACATTTTAAGAAACTGTTTTACATTTAACCAAAATAAATTAACATTTTACTTCACAAAACAAATTCAGGGGGAAAACCTTACAACAAACTCTGAAATAAATTTAAAAGTTAAAAAATTCCTTTTTTTAACTGAATAGGAAATTATGCAACCTCAGCAGATAGAAAGTGAGCAACAAGTCTCTAATTTACTATAATGGATTGGATTTATCTGCACTTTTCCAGAACCTCAAAGTTCTTCCAATGTGTCCACTATTCATTCATACTTGGTGATGGTAACTACTGATGTACCACAGCTGCCCTGGGGCAGACTGACAGAGGTGTGACTGCCAGCTCTCGCCTACGACCGCTCTGACCATCACCGGGACATTCATGCACAGGAAGCAGGGAAGGGTGAAGTGTCTTGCCCAAGGACAAAATGACAGTTGGCTGGGGGTAGCGGGGATCGAACCGCCGACATCGATCATTGGATGACCTGCTCAACCGCCTGAGCCACTGCCGCCCTACACAAAAACAGCAATAAAATACAGACTCATTCAAAACTGTAAAAAGGACTTGTTTAGTATTTGAAATAAACTTTACAATTCGTAAAGTTAAAAATTGTAAGCCACAAAACCAACAGGTGTGTATTTTCCAGAAATTGGGAAATCCCTTATCCTTTAAAAAATAAAAACTTGACCTGTCCAGCAGCTGAGCAAACAGATAAGACCTAAAGGCCTCTTGTGTTGGACAGATTTTACTGTTACAACAGGGGGTTGTCTTCTGACACACAAGGTGTATATTTGAATAAAACCATTTTGTATTTGAGGCTAAACTTTTTTTATACTATTGTATTGAAGACTTCAGTCTTTACTACGGGTTTGGATATGGATGATCGCAGAGAGCACACTGGTCAAGTGTGTGTATTCTCCCAAGCAATGACAGACCAGAGGATGACCCTTTTCTGCTCCTTCTTTAATCTGGGTTTGGCTTTACAGTCCTGCACATGTATATTTCTGGTTTGGGTTTGTGTGTGTGTGGTTCTAAAAACATAATAAAGAAAACAAATAATACAATTTTTAATAAACCAAATTCAATAATAATAAATCCTAATAATAACAACTTAGCCGGTTATATCTGCATATTACCAACATTCCACAAACCTAGATAGCATCAATACTCAAAATATTATACCAAGAAAACGTATGATATTAACAGTAGGAGCGAAATAAATCCAATAAACTTGTAACCAAAACTAGCTTAACTTGTAAAGTTAGCAGAAAATGTCCACACCAATAAACAACACATTTTACCCCAATATAAACACAAAATATGGGCTCACCGCTCTCATGGACACACACGAGCTAATAGAACTGAATTGCTCTGTAAACATCGCCATTTTCACCTCTGTTTACCTCTGCTTACAAATTATGATTTTATTAACTCAAAAAACGGCCGCGCCCTCTAGTGGCGAACTTCAGAACAACGCCTCCATCCACTCTTCATAACAACTATATTATTATATATATTTATATTCATTATGTTTGTATAAATTTCTTTTTGGACCGGACGGAAAAAAAGAGAAGGGACTGGGATTTTAGAGAGGGGGGATAAGGGTACAAAAGAAAGGGGAAAAAAATGGGGTTTAGGAAGTTGGAGGATGAATAAGAAGTAGGAGGTGGTTGAGTCACAAAGCAATTAGATGCTGGAGGTTTATTAGCACTACTGTCAGGTGTAGACATATAAAAAATCTAAAAGGGCAGGGCCTGTCCACACAAACACTCAAATGTTACAAACATACCTGTTGGTTCCAAAAATCTTTACATACAAACATGTCAACATGTACACAATACAGCTCACACACATACCTATACATACAAACACAAATGTAAAACATATTTCTGTCATGGGATTGGTGCAATATGAGCTGACACCTGTGCTCAGGTGAGTATCTGTTCTCTACAGTGGTAGATGATGGAATGTAAAAAGAGGGGGAGTGCCCGATCACCAAGACCCTTGCTGAAAGCGAGACAAAAGTGGTTAAAGGGCCTGTATCGTGCAAAATCAACCTTTAGAAAAGTGTATTATAATGTTCATTTCTTACTTTAAAAAAGCCCCAAAGCGTTTTTTTCATCCCTTCGCACATTTCTGAGAATTCCTAAAAACCTGCGGTCTGAGCACCAGCCCATCCATCCACCAATCCATGAAAACTAGTTGGTTCTCACGTAGCCACGGTTACATGGGCAAAACATCTTGATTGGATCAATGGTCGGGTTAGAATTCACCCGTGCACATGGGCACAGAAAACCTTTTTCCGATTAGAACAAGCGTTCCCATGGCTCACACTTTCGGTCGGAATGAATCATTTGGGCATGCGCAGTAGTGTAAAAATGCCCGGATGAGGAAGTAGGTCCTGTTGTAATTGTAAACAAACCTTTGCTGTCACATATATTTCTGCAGCAGCTCGATAATATACAAGGCGATCTTCCAAACAGGCTTTTATTAATGTTATGAATATTATGAAGCGCCTGTTCGCTCATCATTTTATATTTAATCCGTGTGGTCAGTCCTTTTTTGTGGAAAAACGGAGCTCGAAGAACCCAGTGTTAGGACAAGCTAACACGGGCTAACAACATTGGCCTTTTGATGGACACAAAATCCAGGACCATGCGAGAAACGCTGCAATCTGCATTTTGGCTGCACATAAATATGTGGGAATAACATCAGCCTTTATTTTGTTGGAACACAACTGGAAACACAAATCCATGTGACTTTTTGAACAGTTTCTAAGGACTGAGCGACATTTCTACTCTGAAAAGCTCACACACTGCCCCGCTCTGCTGTGTGTGTCCCGGCGGCTCGAGCTCTGCTCTGTCCTCGTGAGTCCTGCAGCCGCTAACCCAGAGCGGCGGGTCGGATCGCAGTCCAAATTCTCACACATAACAAAATAACAAAACACACACGTAACAAAGCACCCTCCCCTCAAACGCATTATTACAGGGGTGGCGAACAAGTTTGACATCAAGAGCCAAATTTTTTCACTGTGAGAGTCAAAGAACCACACCACACCCTGACCTGCCGAAATGTACACACACAAACACGCAATTAAAGCCGTATTACTTTTCACAACACACTCCTCTCCCTACAACAGAACAGCAAGTATTGTAGTTGTGTTTATTTCAAGGAAAGTGTCCACCCTCAATACACACATCAAATGCAGCTAAACCAGAGTTAACACAGAGACCACCCTGAAGGTCAGATACCCCATCCACACACTCACTCTCTCTCTTCATCTCACTCTTTTCTTTGACACACACAACCACTCAGTGACGGGCGGTGAGGTTGATGCTGGAGAGGCACTGACTTCTCTGAAGTCAGATTTACGATGATAAAAACTGAATATTTCACCATTTATCCATCAGTATTTAACTGGTAATTCTTTGTAACTCAACATTCACTTTCAATCACACTTACACCAACAACACACAAACATCTGGACAGAGCATCCTTCTGGTCTAGTGATTCATATTCACAATAAACACATTAAATACATTACATTTCAGTTGTGTGCAACTTAAATTAATTTTGACCTTCATTAGAATATCTTGCTTTTATATGTTTTTAAATTTAAAATTGAATGACTGACATTTGAATCAAAAGCAAATAATTTATTAAAAATTAATACATTGCAATGAGTCAGTTCATACTTAGGAGTAGTAATCCAACAGGTGCTGAGTTTAATTTTGGCTGCGTTATTCACGTCCCCTCCTTCCTGCTCACACTCATTCAGCAAACAGCATTTACTTTAATTCTGCTAACAGCTACCTGGCTGATGGTTTTACACTGAAAATTCCCCACTTCCCATGACTCTTAGGGACTGAAGGCGGGGCTAACCCCCAGGCCAATTAGCCTCTCTGATCACTCGCTCCTTTACGTGAGTGTCGGTCAGAACGGACGATGTCTGTTCTCCTAATTATAACAGGCCGTCTTTCAAGAGATTTCTGCTCATTTTCTCCGGTTCTCTCGCTGCCTCATGAGTGACCAGCGGGGATCTCCTCAGTCAGTCTCATTAAATCCATGAGAAAAGTGATCTGCGTCGTTTTTGTTCAAGCAGCAGTCACGTTCTGCTTTATTCATTCTGATTGCAACTTCTGCTGTGAGCTGCGCAAAGAAGGAACGTGGGACAGATTGTCGTTTTGAATGTGCGCTTAGAAAAGCTTCAACTTGTTTAAAGGAGACAATTTGTGTCAGATGATCAGGAAGAGTTTTTAATTTTCCGGGATACGTTTTGTTCTTTTCTGCCATGACCAATGTTACTGCTTCCAAAAGCTCATAATGATAAACATCGTGACTTTCCATTCTGTTCAGTAAAAAGTAAGAATCTTCCAGTTCTTCCAGAAACGTCCTGTGTTTATCTTTATACTCTGAATTTCTCCATTTTGACCATGAGGGTAATAGTCTGCACGCATGTCAAATCTTTATCGATGTGTTCCGACTTTAGGCGTAACCTGCGCAAATGACTGGTGGTCACGTATGTGTCGGGAGCAGCATCAAACACACACACTGCCAAATTACTTTTCTTATTAATTATTATTTATTTTCAGTACCCTCTGATGGTTTGAGTGTGGTTTAAGAGGGAAAAAAATATGAAATGAGGCAAAGTGTATAGAAAATATGATGAGAAGCAAAGAGCGCACGCTCATTGGCCAAGAGCCGCATGCGGCTCGCAAGCCTCGTGTTCGCCACCCCTGCATTAATAAATCCCGCTGCTCTGCTCAGAGAGGTTCACTTGGCCCACTGGCACTGGAGCCCGAACGCAGATCTCGGGTGCCGGGTCCTGACGGTCAGTGGCCACCCATCCCCCCGCATCTCCCCGCATCTCCCCGCATCTCCCCGCATCTCCCCGCATCTCCTTCTTGAGGGGTGAAAGAGAGGGGAGAGCCAGCGGGGTGAGAGCGGAGCGGCGCTTTACGTGGGGCCTCCGGGAGCCTCCGCGGAGCAGCTGGTCGGTCCCGTATGAGCTCCAAAGCTTTCTCTCATTAAAACACCATCTATGCATGACGTAAACCAGAGCAGTAGTGACACACGATCAGAATGAGCCGTTTACATGTACCACGATCGGATAAAGGATCGGTATAACCCACCTATCTCGATCGGAAAGAAATTTTGATCCGAACGAGTCTGACAGGGGCAGAGTATTCCGAACGGCGCGTTTACATGACGCATTTTCTTTCCGATCAGGCGTCTTTTCGATTACTTTACCCATGTAAACGCGGCTATTGTGACGTAGACAAGTGAGAACAGCCCCTTCCAGCAAGAGTCTGCTCTGCCAGCACAGGCTAATAGGTACACCCACTTTCTCCACGGAGCTAGCGCTGTTCAGCTAAACTCTTCTTTCTCCTTTAAGACTCCCCCCCTCCCCCGGGTCGTACACAGTCGTGCAGACTACGGGTGTCTGTGGTAATTGTGTTCCAATTGTTGGGAGCCAGTGCAGCGATGGCCAAGAAATGCTCATTCAATGTAGCATTTAAGCTTTGCGCAGTTGTATACGCCAAAGAACATTCTGGTGAGGAACCTGAAGGTCATTTTGGGGTCACACTTAAACGTTTCCCAGGATGGCACAGGCAGATGGGTGATATTGAGAAGACGGCAGCAAACGATTTCCTGGCGAGATGCAAAGAAGGGAGCGATGAATTAGAACTGGTTTGAACATAGATTATCGAGCAAAGACAGAAAGGTGCACATGGTCTCCAGGAAAATGATCCCCATGAGAGTGAAGAGGATTTTGATACACAGATTGATGATGCTTCAAACAGAAAAGAAACACCATGAAGCCATTGACACGTCATGTAATGGGCGGGATCCACAAGAAGTGAATGACCCCGCCTTTTCGCTTCTTGTGAAAAACAGTTCACGAAAAGAACTAATATTTCATAAAAATGTCTTATTAGCGTGCCTAAGGTATATATGATCATATATATGGATATAGTTTGACTCTAAAAGGCTTAAGAAACACATGATATATAGGCCCATTTCCAAATTTGTAGATGTTTTCCCTCTTGTAAATTTGTTTTTCTGAAATGTAATTTATTTTGACAAATGTAGCTTCATTTTTTAAAATATAATTTTATTTAGAAATGTAAATGTAAATTGCTTTTGTCAAATGTAGTTTTGTTTTGAGAATGGGAATGTGTTTTGTTCAATATCTGTTTGTTTGGAGTAAATGTAAAATTGCGTTCATTAGGTTTCAAGTGTTTTGCACTTCCAAGTCACTGTACTTCGGCAACCAACGCGGCAACTTACAGGCCGTTTTAAGAAAGGATTTTGAATGAATGTGCGTGTATGTCATTTTATTGATTATTAGTGGGATATCATAAAATCTGTTTAAAAACTGAATTCCTAACATTACACCTGACTCATTTTACATTTACTAAATACCTTTAAAATGAAATTGAATTCTGTCTGATCTAAAGAATATATCAGTTAAAACAAGATCAATGTTAAAGTTTAAGGAATGTCTATTTCTAAAAGTAGTATAGGTGTTAAATCACCAAAAAGGACCAATCTCTTGTGGTTTGTGTACATCAATTCTATTTAATGACTAGACAAACTGTAATTTAAACAGCATAATTTAATGTTTCATTTGATTCACAGCAAAAGGAACACCAGCAATGCAATTCCACTCCCGAAGCACACCTCATTAGGCTACCATTGGACTGTGTCCAACCTGGAACACAATCAAAGTACTACAATGCTGGCCGCTGCCCACACAACAATGTGCTGGATCCCTGGATTTTGACATGCGCTGCAAAGATGGAGCCGGATTTTGCTGTGGGGTTCAGAGTATGGAGAGTCGGGTCATTGACTGTGGTAGTTACAGTCTTCCAATCCGGGTGGTGACAAAATGCATCTGTCAGAAATGTATGCAGCCAACAGTAATTGTTCGTGGAAGAGTGGTTACAGCTGACAATAATGAGCCTCTGCGATTTGGGCACATCTATATTGGCAAAGAAAGAGTGGGTACTACTGGATACCAAGGAGGGTTTACTTTGAAAATCGCTCAGGACACACAAAGGTTAGTGGTAAATTTTGTTGATCCCACTGAAAAAGTTTCTGAACACACCAAAGGTGTTCATCTTTGACAAAAAAGTGGATCCATCTATCATGATGTGAAAGTCATGAGAAAACAAAAACCGATTGATATTAATTCCAGAGAGACAAATGTCATTGATCTAGGAGAAATTAAAGGGGAAGATCCAATAGGACAGTTAGTAATTCCTCCCAATTCCTTTCATAAAGACACTGGAGAGGTGTATGAGGGAACTGTGAAAGCTAGCGTCACATTCATTGACCCAAGAAACATTACAACAGCCGCTGCAACCCCTGGGGATCTCAACTTTGTAGACGATGAAGGTGACATGCTTCCTTTGAGGACTTATGGCATGTTTTCAGTGGATTTCAGAGATAACTCCAGCAACAAAGTTCTTGGAGCAGGAGCTGTTCAAGTCCTCCTTGACACACAGCATGTCAAAATGCAAGAGCACATTCCTCAAATGAACTGTGGTCTTTAAACCCAGACACGGGGGTCTGGGAGGAGGAAAGTAAATTCTCTTACAGCACAACAACAGCAGATGGTCATGGACGGAGCAAGCGTGAGGAGCGTACTTTCCTTATAGGAAACATGGAGATAAGAGAGCGCAGACTCTTCAATTTAGATGTGCCTGAAAGCAGGCGGTGTTATGTGAAGGTTCGTGCCTACATGAGTGACAAATTTTACCTACTGAACAGTTGGAAGGTGTTGTGATCACTTTGATAAACCTTGAGCCCAAACCTGGCTATTCCTCAAACCCTAGAGCATGGGGACGCTTCGACAGTGTTATAACTGGGCCCAATGGAGCCTGTTTGCCAGCTTTCTGTGATGCCATGAGGCCTGATGCTTACACAGCTTATGTTACAGCAATGCTAAATGGAGAGGAGCTTGAGGCTGCTCCATCCACACCAAAGATGAATCCAAACATTATTGGAGTATCTAAGCCTTATCTGGATAAATTAGACTACCAGCGTTCAGATCACATAGACTCTGGCCTAAAGAAAACAGCCTTTAAAATCAATCTGGCAAAGCCAAACCAAAACAACCTTGATGAGACCAATGGACCTATATATCCATATCAGAGTATGATAGCTTGTGAAAATGCTCCTATAGATGCAAATCATTTAGATTTTTTAGAGTGGAAAAAGACAAGTATGAATACAATGTTGTTCCCTTTGAGGAAAATGACTTGACGTCATGGACAGGAGACTATCTCTCCTGGTGGCCTAACCCCCAGGAGTTTAGAGCATGCTTTATTAAAGTCAGAATTCATGGGCAGAAGGAAGTTATGGTCAGGTCAAGGAACCATGGAGGAACACACCCAGAAACAAAGGACAAACTTTATGGAATAAGAGACATTCGCAGTACTCGTGACATGAGAGAGGCGAACACCTCGGCTGCTTGTGTTGAGTTTAAATGTAGTGGCATGTTATATGATCAGTCAGAGGTAGACAGATCCCTTATATCAGTGCTTCCACAGGGTAACTGTCGCAGGATTAATATCAACAACCTCCTACAGGAATACCTAATTAAACATCCACCGTTCACTCAAAGTAATGGGTCTCATTCTTTTACCATGATGGCACCTGTGGATCCTTTGGGACATAACTATGGCATCTACACTGTCACCGACCAGAACCCAAGGGTGGCCAAAGAGATTGCTATTGGACGCTGCTTTGATGGTACCTCAGATGGTTTCTCCAGAGAGATGAAGTCCGACTCTGGAGTAGCACTGACCTTCAGCTGTCCAGAGAGGAAAATTAACAGGCAAAGTCTCTTTCAACGTCTGCAAACCAACCCAGGTCAGACTTTATCTCAAATGGCAAGAGACATGAGAGACTTTCAGGGTACGCAGAGGCAAAGGTCAGCTACCCAGGTGGTCTTTCCCTCAGAGCAGCGTGGCAGGACCCAGAGTCGCAGAATTAGCTCTGGAGCCAGGAGAACAGTGACTATGCGAGAACAGCAGTAAGTAGTACCATAGAAGGAGGGTTTTCTAAGATTGTTCCATCTAAACTTATATTGACAGCAGTTTCAGAGGGATTTATGGGATTTTGTTTTAATTTTGAGGTCAATGGTGAAAAATTGGCAAAATTAAAGAAACTCCAGGGTAAAGGTTGTCTGACTAAAAGCATTCATTCTCTGCAGACAATAAAAAGACGGCAGTAGACACCATTCAACAAAATCATTGTATGATTGACTGTAATTGTGAAGCAAATGGAGACTTGAACAATTGTGCATTAAAATGTATTCCCTTCTTTCTAAAAGGCAGGTATCATTTTGTCTTTTTGTAAATGTACAACAGGCTTAAAATAGTTTTGTTTTAATTTCCTAAGTTAATACTTAATATTGGGAAATGACAACGGATTTTATATGACTTTTGTGGTATTTACTTTCTTTCAATGTACTGTACTTCACTGTAAATGCTTTGTTGAAAGTGTCTGCATTGACTATTGTTTTCTAATTAACTTGTTCATATAGTATCAAAAAGAAATTAACCGGAAGGCTTTGTTTTTCTGAAACGGTCCAAACATTTCTGTAGACTCAAAAAAACCTTACAAAGGAAGATGCACTTACAAAAGACAGAGGGACATTCCGGTCAGAGGTGGGGTAGGTTTTAAACCAAGCATTTTTGTTACTATAGTACTACGCCACAACTAAAATTAGTAAAAGTCTTCCCATGCCTACTTCAGATGTAAAAGGCTAAAACTATCGCCAAGGAAAGCATTGATTTCACTTAGAAAATCTCTATAATGATAATAATTTATTGTAAGATGTATCCTTACTATTGCAAAACAAAATGTTATCTGAACAGTGTTCCTGCATTCTGCATCACTTATGCCTATAATTTGATTCACTGCTCAAATGAGTTTTGTATTAATATATGTTTGTAAACTTTCTTTGTATTTTGAAGTGCAATATTATCAATAAACTTGAGAATTAGTCAAACTGCTGTAAATTATTCCTGTGGATGTTAACATGTCATTAATGGCTTAAACTCTGAACTGCTCATGTTAAATAATGGGCCCAATGGGTTACTAATGGGTTCTTTAGTATCTAATGCATGATTTAATCCAGGTTTGAGCAGTCCAGGTCCAGCAGTTTTTGAACAGGACCCGGTCAAAGGTGGACTCAATGCGCAAACTGCTGTAAACATCAACCTATTTCGCGTTTTCACAAATCAGAAGAAGTTTTCACAAATCAGAAACTGTGTTTAATGTGTTCTTTAGTTTCTAAATTATAAATTAATCCAGGTTTGAGCAGTCCAGGTCCAGCGGTTTTTGAACAGGACCCGGTCAAAGGTGGACTCAATGCGCAAAATAATGTAAACATCAACCTATTTCGCGTTTTCACAAATCAGAAGAAGTTTTCACAAATCAGAAACTGTGTTTAATGGGTTCTTTAGTATCTAATGCATGATTTAATCCAGGTTTGAGCAGTCCAGGTCCAGCGGTTTTTGAACAGGACCCGGTCAAAGGTGGATTCAATGCAGAAAATGCTGTAAAAATCAACCTATTTCACATTTTCACAAATCAGTAGAAGTTTTCACAAATCAGAAACTGTGTTTAATGGGTTCTTTAGTATCTAATGCATGATTTAATCCAGGTTTGAGCAGTCCAAGTCCAGCGGTTTTTGAACAGGACCCAATCAAATGTGATCTTAGTGCGAAAAAAGACAGTGGAATGCTCCTTTAGTGCACTCGCGAATCGGAAGCTGTGAATCGGAAGCCAACTTCAGCGTCCTACAAAACAACCACAAAGCATAAAGCTTGTTAAAAAAAAAAAAAACTTTTTAACATTAAAACAGACTAAACATACAAAAATCTTTCTGTAACAGAAAAATAATAATTTAATTCAGAAATTCAGAATAAATAAATAAATAAATAAAATAAAATAACATAGGGACCCGTGTCAGATGACGTTAGCATCATAGCTAATAAGGATAAAATATTAGCCTCTGTCCTGAGTGAAACATTCATTGTAAATGCAATCACCAGGAGACAGCTCTCTGGATTTAATGCCAACTGCATTCAACCACTGTTGCCTTGCTTCCAAATCCATTGGAAAGTTGCACAAGCCAGTAATTTTTGAAGACCGACGGCATTAAACCTACAGGAGCCATCCTGAAGCTAAAATGCTATCAAAATGCTAATCAAAGATGGCCGGGGCTTTTTTTGTCACCTGTGTGAAAGTGTAGAGAAAGTCTAAGAGGCCATTCAATTGGCTGAAACCGAGCACAACTATTTTGCTAATGAGTTTGATTGACAGATTCAGTAGCCAATGGTAAATAAGTTGACCTGCCTATCTTGATTCTGTACAGGTCAGTCGTTAGCGTGTTAGCTTTAGCATGGCTCCTGTGGGTTTATTGCTTTCGGTCTTTAAAAATTACTGGGTTGTGCAACTTTCCAGTGGACTTGGAAGCAAGGCAACAGTGGTTGAATGCAGTTGGCATTGAATCCAGAAAACTGTCTCCTGGTGATGGGATTTGCAATTAATGTTTCACTCAGGATAGATGCTAATATTTTATCCTTATTAGCTATGATGCTAAACTGATGCTAACGTCATCTGACACGAGTCCCTATGTTTTTTTTTTTTTTTTGCTGAATATCTGAATTAAATTATTATATTGTAACGACCCAGCTGGTACGTCACTGTAGTGGGGAAGCAAGAGCTAAGCGCTGCTAATTAACTGGCTAAGTTGGAGTGCTGTCCATGCCCCATACACCGCACAACTCCGAACAGTCTCAGAGAGAGAGAAACAAAGAGAGAGGCAGATTGCGTAATCTCCTTTCCGGCATCAAAGCCCATTTATTTCCACACACACAACAGCCAAACAGCATGGAGGGTCACTTCGGTTCAAAACCCTCTGACTCAAGGTTTCACCTAAACCTTCCCACATCCCATGAGCCTTTGGGGCTGAAGGCAGGGCTAACCCCCAGGTCGCTACACTGCCCCCACCTAAGAGGGTTAAGTGTCCCCACAACCCTCACATAGCTGTGCACCAAACAACACATGAACACATGCATCATTGAACATAGTCCCTGAGCCAAACTGGCTGCCTCCGTGTCCGGGCCGGCCTTGCTGTTGACTCAGCAACACCTTGTCCACTATTGTCCTGTTCCACACCCAGTGATTGCAGAACTGTCCTCATCTGCCTGTGCAGTAGGAGCTAAAGGGTGGTAAGGGCCAGCCTATCCTTATGGAGCACCACCCTTCGACCCTGACCTGGCAGCCGCACCCGATACACCACTTCTGAGATCTGTTCTAAGATCTCTCCAGGTCCTTGCCAGTGGCTCATGAGCTTGGGTGAGAGTCCCCGTTTCCTCACTGGGCAGTACACCCATACTCTATCCCCATGCCCAAAAACCGGTCCGTGAGCTCGGGTATCATACACCCTCTTCTGCTTGACTCCAGATTCTTGCTGGGCTCGTGGTCGATGCTGAATGGAGAAGTCGCACTCCTGAAGCACCTCAATCCATCTGGCAACCTGACCCTCTGGCTGACGGAAGTTCAACAGCCAGGTGAGAGAGGCATGGTTGGTCCTCAGCGTGAACCGGGTGCCAAGCAGGTAAGTCCGAAAGTGCTTTACAGCCAAAACCACCGCTAGCAGCTCTCGTCTGGTGACGCAGTAGTTCTGTTCTGGTTTCTTGAGACTGCAGCTGTAAAAAGCCAACACTCTCTCCCCACCTTCTCCAGGCTGTGCCAGCACAGCACCAACCCCGAAGCCACTAGCATCAGTGTCCAAGATAAAAGGCTGTCCAGGGTCAGGATAAGCCAAAACAGGGGCCTGTGTCACTGCAGCTTTGAGGTTTTGGAACGCCTCAGTGCAGTCTCCAGTCCAGTTAAACCGACGACCTTTGCGGGTGAGTTGGTGAAGGGGTGCAGCCACTGTAGCAAAGTTTCTAATGAATTTCTGGTAATAAGAGGCCATGCCCAGGAAACTTCGCAACTCATTGAGATTGGCTGGCTGCGGCCATTCTTTCACTGTTGTCACCTTAGCTGGGTCAGTACTCACCCCCTCACTACTAACCACATGTCCCAAAAAGTGTGTTTCTCTGGCCATAAAACAGCACTTTGTTGGATTAAGGCACAGCCCTGCTCCACGAATGGCTGCAAACACTTCCTTTAAGTTATCCAGGGCAGTGTCAAAGTCCTGAGCATGTACCAACAAATCATCCAAGTACACCACACAGCGGCTGCGGGGAATATTCCTCAATACCTGCTCCATGAGCCGCTCAAATGTGGCAGGTGCATTGCACAGTCCAAATGGCATCACAGTGAACTGCCACAATCCCTGTCCAATGCTAAAAGCAGTCTTAGCTCTGTCTTCTCTGGCCAGTTCAACTTGCCAGTAGCCGCTCCTTAAGTCCAAGGAGCTAAACCACTGGGACCCAGCAACATAGTCCAGAGCGTCATCAATCCTTGGTAGGGGGTAGGAATCTTTCCTCGTTACAGCATTGAGTCGTCTGTAATCCACACAGGGGCGCCAGCCTCCATCTTTCTTTCTGACCATGACTACAGGTGCAGTCCATGGGCTGTCCGATGGCTCAATAATCCCGTTAGCTGCCATGGTGCGAATGCAATCCTCTGCAGCCTGCCGTTTGGCCAAGGGCAGCCTATGTGGCCGCAAGCGAATGGGATCCGCATCCCCAGTGTTGATGTGGTGCTGTACCAGACTAGTCCTGGTGCAGTCCTCATCTCGAGCAGCAAAAATGTCCACATACTCCAGCAAGAGGTGATTCAGTTGCTCTTTCCGTTCTGCATCCAGTGATTGGCCGCACCGGGCTGCTAACTCCCTGATAGCGGCTGCAGCTGCTGTGGCAGAGGGCGGGAAGTCTGGTGCGTGTGCGTCACAGGCTGCGACTTGATTATGGCGGTTCCTTTGATTTGATTTGCAAGTCTTTTTATTGGAGTCTCGGTTGAGCCAGAGTGGCACAATCTCTGCACCGAGGTGGAGGCGAGCCCTTGACTTGTGCCCCCCAACTTGTGCTCCCCATTGGCTTAGTAAATCCAGCCCCAGGATGCAGTCCTCGTGAATATCAGCCAGCCAAAACTCATGCTCACATTTCTGGGTTCCGACCACCACCTCAACAGTCTTTCTCCCGGCTAGTTTGGTTCGCTCACCCGTTACTGTCAGCAGTTCCGTGTGTGTAGGTGCCCAGCCAGCAGAGTCAGGTACTGTTCCCCTGCGTAGCAGGCTAATGATTGCTCCAGTGTCAACCAATGCGCTGCAGTGGTAATCTCCAACACTGCACTCCCCAAACAGTCCCTGTGATGTCCCACAGCGTCCCACCACTGGACAGAGGGGTGTCTGCTGACAGGGCGAGGGTTCCCTCACAACCTCGCCCCACCTTCGTTTCCCGCCCCGCTACTCATGCTTCTGGGTGCTGGAGCCAAACAGTCTCTGGCAAAGTGCCCTTGGTGCCCGCAACGGTGGCAGCGCAACCCTCGGGGTGCACGTTGCCTTGGGGGAGAAGACTCTGCTACTTCCAATACTGGCTCCTCTCCGTCCTCCACACCAGCTGCTCGGACCAGAGCATGAGTTGGTGTGGGTCTGTTAGCAGTGCCCGCTAACTGAAGTAATTCCTCTGCAGTCTCAGCTTCCTGCAGCGCTGCCCCCAGGGTAGATGGCCTCACCAGCCGTACATGCTGGCGCAGACGTTCCGGAGTAAGTCCTCTGAGGAAGGCATGGAGGCTCAGTTCCTCCACTGCTGCGAGTGGGAAAGTTGGATAACCCCGCTGAGCAAAGAGCGCTGCACATTGGCGGGGAAGGTCCCCAACCGTTCGCCATCTCTACGGCAACGAGACTCCAGCTGCTGACGATTCCTTTCTGTTGAAATATGCTCTCCAAAATGTCGCTCCAGTGCTGCCGTCAACGCTGCCAGTTCTCGCTGCTCCGTAGCAGAGAGGTCCTGCAGTACTTGGAGTGCAACCCCCTCCAAAGCCAAGGCTAGGTGCGTAACAGTGTCTTCAGGACTCCAGCCCCCACAGCCGGCCGCCAAGTTGACCTGGGCCAGGTATGGTTCCAACGGTGTTAAGCCATTGTACCGCGGAAGTTTGACTGGGTTGCGTACCATCATCACAGACTGCTCTGGATGGTTCATCACCGGCGTGGAAACCCGACTCGCAGGGACAGGCTGTAGATGACGGCGGGCGCTTGTGCCATCAGGGAGATAATTCGCCCTTGCTCCTCGCTTGTCCCGAGCTGCCTCCAGAATGCGGATTTGTCGCTCAATCTCTGCCATCTCCCGCTCCATATCATAGCTCTCCATAGCGTAGCAGCAGCAATTAGGAATCCCACTTCTGACACCAATGTAACAACCCAGCTGGTACATCGCTGTAGTGGGGAAGCAAGAGCTAAGCGCTGCTAAGTAACTGGCTAAGTTGGAGTGCTGTCCGTGCCCCATACACCGCACGACTCCGAACAGTCTCAGAGAGAGAGAAACACAGAGAGAGGCAGATTGCGTAATCTCCTTTCTGGCATCAAAGCCCATTTATTTCCACACACACAACAGCCAAACAGCATGGAGGGTCACTTCGGTTCACAACCCTCTGACTCAAGGTTTCACCTAAACCTTCCCACTTCCCATGAGCCTTTGGGGCTGAACCCCCAGGTCGCTACAATATGTATTTTACAAAAAGATTTTTGTATGTTTAGTCTGTTTTAATGTTATAAAGTTTTTTTTACACCCTTCATGCTTTGTGGTTGTTTGTGGTAAATACTGTCCTCACTTTAGATGAGGTGCTGCAAAACAATTAATAAACTGTTAAAGTGAATTACTACATTTGTTAAGCTTATAAGCAGTTTAGTAAATATGGACTTTGAAGACAATGGTCTGACTTCAGATGTTAATAAATCTGATTAACACTTTCAAGTCTTTGTAAGACATCTATAATGCTAATAAACATCTTACTAGCATCTATAAAGCGTATTATGATAACCTATTAAGCTTATGAACACTTAGGCTTGTGTGAGACATCTACAATACTAATAAATGTCTTACTAGAACCCCAAACAATAATAATACTTCTTAATTTGTTAACAAAGGTTGTTTATAAATCTTATTAAGCTTATTAACACTGACAAATTTGTTAGACATCTATAATGCCAAAAAAAAAGTAAAATTAGCATCTTAAAAACATCCTACTAAAAATGCTTGTAAATGTGTTAACTAAGTAATTTAATAAACCTTATTAGACTTATTAGACTAATAAACGTCTTACTAACACCCTAAAAATTCTATTATAATGCTTGTTAATGCATTAACAAAGCTTGTTAAGGAATCTTAATATAAAGTGTTACCAGAGACTCCAATTGACTGATGATAATGCGATATAACACAAAATTTCATTTCCTCATGTTATTAGACTGCTTCATAACTAATTTAGAATTCACAGTTTGTACAGCTATGGTGTTCAGTTTAACCTGTCAAAGGGATTAAACATTCTCAGCTAATGGCTTTCTTTACAGAAACAAAAATGTGCATTGTACAACCTAGAGTACACTATTAGCCTGACACTGTTGGTTTTCTGGACAAATTGATCAAGTGCTTTCCATGTGTCATGAGTGATAGTGTAATTACATACACAATAGATCTTTGCACTACACATTATGATAATAATACAAAACATTTATTTCTTTAGCATGGAGTTTTTCAAGCCCATAATGTAGCTACTAAACATACAATACTCTACAACTTACAGTGGACACCAATGTGAGAAGTCTGGCAGAACACCAAGAAACACAGATTCTGCTAAGAGATTAAAGATATCTAATGGCTCAGTAGAATAACCAAATGAATTAGGTGCCTGTAGCTTGGAGGAGACCTCCAGATCCTTCTGAGCAGCAGGGAAATGGAGAGTGATCTTTGTTTTCAGGAGTTGATAACAGACAGTTCGGTCTTGACATCAGCTAGCTGGATTGTAGACCTATGGCCCAGGGCACAGAAAATGTAGATCAGAGCAGCAGCAGAAATTCATTGGTTGGGACAGAAAAATAGTTCAGAACTCCAGGTAAGCACAGGCAACTCTGAAACCAGGTGCAGAGAGAGCAAAGATAGCAGCAAACCATGACAACTCTGGTACTTAGAGAAACCACAAGGTGCTGATAAACAAATGTGTTGCTTTTCATGAGAAAAGTGATTTTATTGTCTTATGTGGATGGCCAAGACACATACTTATTCGCTAAATTCTAGATAGCTACTTTTTTTTGCTGTGATAGACAAAATTATGCACTAGTCAACACCCCAAAATTTAGATCACATAAAACTAGTTGTATTTATCTTTTTTATTCTGTGTTACATAAAAGCATCCTAAAACATATATCACTGCATTTCCTCATCACTGACTTCTTTGATCATAGGCCAGAGGGCCAAGAGTGTTGAGATAAAAAAGCTGCAGATGTAGCTTCCATCAAGTAAAAGGGATGATGATTGAACCCAGGTGTAGAAAAGAGAAGCACTATACAAAATTGGTGGTGTGTAAAAGGCTAAATCAGACCACCTAATAGATATGATGTGACTAAAAAATAATTTAAATGTAAGATATCAGTGCAAAGAAAGAAAATAGTAATGCCATGTTCCCAAGGGAAGCTATTAGATAAACCATTACATAGGTTTGGATCACAATTGCCAGCTAGACCAAGTTGAGCTTAAAATGTTTGCACATGCAGAAGGCAGTTTTCCTTCAACAATGCTTTGATTAAAGTCCCACTCTGATCATCTTTTGATCTATCGTCAAAGCGTTCCCAGTGGTCTGTTGATCATGATTATGTTGTTTTTAGCCAAAATCTAAAAACCTGTGTCGTTTTCTAGGACATTGTTTCTGCAGAGCAGCAGAAGTTCATTAGAAATTCATCTCAGGGTAGTGGGCGGGACTGTTGCTGTGGAGTAAGCCTGCTCCCATCTCCCATGATCCCTTTGTTTACATTACCTTTTTACACTGTCACACCCCTGCCCTAACATTAGCGGTACAGTTCTGATCTAGATTCCAGTTCAGACCAGGAAAACAGAGACGTTCATGGATCTGTTGGTCTGACAGTGGATGATCAGACTGGAGCAGAGCAGGAAGATGGTGGCTCGCTGTTGTGGGTTCTACGCCACGGGAACAAGCTTTTTCAAAAGACATTTTTTCATCTGCTCCAGATTGACAACAATTTGAATAAAGACATACACATTATAACTGTCCTCCATCATGAGAAAAATACTACAAGAACATGTAAAAAAAAAAACAATATAATTTTTTAAAAGTAAGCTCAGATGTGGCTTCCTTTTTTCCCCTCAAACATCAAGAACAATTAATAAAAGGAGGCTGAAAAATGAGTCAGGATAAGAAGTGGAAAATTTTCTTGCATTTTTACATGTTCTGAATATGGTTAAAATAAAGGTAACAAGTAGGCAAATCTTATGAATCATATTAGAGTGGTTTGATTTTTAAAAACTTGCTCTTACAAATATAATGTTTCACAAGTATTAGTAAAACATTAAGAGATGAATGAAATGACTCATCACCTGATATTACTCCCGAAGGTATTTGTTGTTTTCCTATTTGTGTTTAAACAAGAAATTTTGTGCAAAGCCCATGGTGGAAATCTATCTAAAAACATTTGACATAAATGTATTCACAAAACTAACAATCTACTGTTTCTTTACAAAACAACAAAACCTCAGTTGTTATACAGAAAATGTAAATGTTGTTCGGATAAACATCCTTAATAAATTTGAAACAAATTTCTTTGGATTTTAGGCCAACAGGAAGTTTGACCATTTTAACTCTTAACTAACCCATTTCCTCTTTTGTGTCATTTTGGAACATTGCGTTATGTTTAATGAATGATAAAAACAATTCTCTAACAAACAAAAACTGTAGAAATTAATTGGGACTAATAATAGAGTGATCATTAAGCAGCAGAGAGGGAAGCATGCATATGAACATTATTTTAATCCGACTGAAGGATATTTGGAGCAAAGAAAAAGGGATTGGTTTTGTACGACAAGTTTCAGGGCCACGGTGAGAAAAAAATTCTGGAGGATCATTTTTTTCCCTCTCACTTATAGGAAAAAACGTTGAAATGACGAGATTAAAGTTGAAATGGTAAGAAAAAAGTTGAAATGTTTTATTTATTTATTTATTTATTTTTAAACTTGTCCTGTCCAACAGCTGGGCAAACAGATGAGAGCTGAAGGCCTCTTGTGTTGGACATATTTTACTTTAACAACAGGGGTTATTAATCTTCAGACAAACCAGAGGTATTTCTGAATAAACCCCTTTTGTAGTTGAGGCCAAACTTTATTAAATTCCATCATATTTGAAAATCTTTGGTGTTGGACCGGACAGAAAAGGAAGGGAGGGAAGAAGAGAGAAGGATGTTAGAGAGGGGGGGGGGGGGTTGGAGGGTGATAATGGGGGGGGGGGGGAAGCAGCATAAAGCAACAACTTTACTGAATGTTTATAATTACGGTGAGGTTCAAGTGTAATACAAATCTCATAGGGCGGGGCCTGTCCACACACACTCAGATGTTATAAACACACCTGTTACCTGCAACAACGTCCACATGTCAACATGTACACAATACAGATATAGTTCACACACGCATACCTTTAAACCAACTAGTGTGAAATATTTCATTCATTCAATCATGCAAACTGTTAGTGGAAAGGTGAGCTAACACCTGTGCTCAGGTGAGTGTTTATGTTCTTCTAAGTGGATGATGAAATGTGAAAAGAAGGAGGGAGAGCGCCCAGCCATCCCCACACCAAGACCCCCACCGCAGCAGCAGCGGCAGCCAGAACCCCCAACGCCACTCGCCAGCGTTCAGGCGTGCGCTCCAGGCAGCCACCCACCCGGCCCACGGTTGGTCCAGGAAGAAGCAAGGCAGGGGACAGCCGGCCCCGCCCAGGAGGTGGGCACCCCGGAGAAAAGGGGGGCCCGCAAGGGGTGTTGTAAACATAGCCCGACCAGGCTCGGCCACAGTTGGAATGTGGACGGGGCCCAGCGCCCAGGGGCAAAAACCCGAACCCACCCCACAGGGAAACGGACACCCCCGGCTCAGGTGTAATGTGAACCCCCTCCCTGTGCTGAGAGAGCCCCGCCGGGCCCAGGAAACCAGCACGCAGGGGACACGGCCGCCGCTGCCAAGGGCCCAGCAAAATGTGTGTGCGTGTCTTTGTGAGGGTGTATGTGTGCATGTGAGTGTGTTTGTGTTTGAATGTATATTATGAGGAGTAACCCTTGTGTTATCCTAGGCACTTTACCATTGGGAGTCATCTAGATTCACTAGACAGTGCACTGAACCTTTTTTTGCAATTTTTTGTGATCTTCACTGGTTCAATGGATTGCATGAAATTTTTCCACCTTTATCCACCTTTGTCATGGTAGGGAGAACATGTTAAAGTAAGGGTGGGATCATCCAAGATAGCACAAGGGCTAAAAGGTGTGTGTACTAGGGGAGTGCAGTTAAAATTGGTGGGTAGGGCAAAGAGAGGACATTCTCTGATTACTCACAGTAATGTCTCCTCACCCTCCTCACCAAGGGACCCTAAATGTCTGAGGTGCGGTTAAAATTGGCGGGTAGGGTGCTAGGAGGACATCTGCTGCTTGCTGGCAGTGATGTTGAAGCACCCCCCCTACCAAGGGCCCTACATGTCTAAGGTGCAAATAAAACCGAGAGAGGGGGGGCCCATTCCATACGGCAACCATGGGAGGGGGACCACTGCCAAGTAGCCCCCCCCCCCCCCCCCCCAAAGTGCATCGCAGGCTAAACCCCCCACCCCCTCACCCTAATATGAGATTATATGAGGAAGGGGGTAAGTTGGGGACAGCTGGTAGACTGTCCCCCGGTGGTCAAACAAGTTGAAATGTTAGATTAAAATCGAAATAGATTGAGCTCGCTAAAGCAAAGTTTTCCGTTTACTGGAGCTTAGCTTTAAGATCAAAGATGTGGAGCATTTTGTGAAGCTTTATTTCTGGATAGGTGTCAAAAACGAAGAGATTTGGAACCTTTTGGCGACTCAAAATCAGCTTATTTTCACCGTAGCCATCTTTCTGGGGTTCGGGTCGGTAAAGCGGAGTGTAGAGGACCGCTACTTTATATTCATTTTCAAATCCAGAAGTCCATTTGTCTCATTACGTCATGAACCTGTCATGTGCAGAAGAAACGCCAATGCAGAAGGTAAACAGTGTTCCATATGCCCCCTCCTCCAGATGAAACGTCCCGTTTTGACATAAAACAACAAAGAGGAATGAAAATAGTCTGTTATATTAGCATCTGAAAAAAGAAGATTTTTAGCATAAAAACGATTAAATGATTAGAATCATATGTGAATTGTATTTATAATTCAGATTACTGGACAAATTCGTTCTTTTTAAAGTATACATCCTATGATTGTCACGTTTTTAGTTTCTTTACTTTTGTTTTCTGGTTGTGTTTTGTTTCTTCATGTTTTGAGTTCACTTCCAGTTTTTTTCAGGCAAGGAGTCTGGAACCGGCAGCCTGGGCCAGGAGTCCGCAACCGTTGGCCCGGGCCAGGGGACTTGAACCGGCAGCTCGGAACAGGAGACTGGAACCGGCAGCTCAGATCAATGTGCGACCGTCACCCTCCTGGGAGCAAGGATGGGTCGGGTGCATCCAGCACCCTCCTGGGAGTAGGGATGGGATGGGGTGCAACCGTCACCCTCCTGGGAGTAGGGATGGGATGGGGTGCGACCGTCACCCTCCTGTCCAACACCCCTCTCTGTCTGACCCCCTCCTGGAACGGGTCGGGTGCGTCCAGCACCCCCCTGGAAGCAGGGACCGGTGGCTCGGAACAGGAGACTGGAACTGGTGACTCAGGCCAGGGTGCGTCCAGGACCACCTCTGGAACTGAGACAGGACGTCGAGAAGGGCAGCGGCGACGACATAGTCGCAGTAGACGACTCCCGTCAAAGGCGGAGAACTGGAAGCTGTCTGTAGTCCAATAGGTCTTGACCTCCTCCTCCCTGCTGGCAAAAGTCCTCCCAAAGCCACATGTCCTGGTCCAGCAGGTCCAGGGAGGGCTGATGCCGGAGAACATCTGGCACCACCACAGGGACAGGTGAGGACTCATGATGAGGGCGGCGGTGGCGATGACAGCTGCCTTTCATGGCCAGACAACTCCTGTTGAAGAGAGAGGATGGGATCTGGGACCGTTCAGGGGTCCACCAGAACCTGGTCTGTTCTGCCCCCTGGCAGAACGCTCCTGAGGCCCTCTCTGCTGGTTACAGGTATGGTTGCTCCATAATGTTACGGTGGGAGATGAGGGAAGCACCCAGGCACAGAGAAGAGGAAGAGGCATATGGTTCCAGGGGAAACAGGATCTTTAGTAACTAAACTAAACAAAATACCACTGTATCAGACAGGCAAACTCGAAATACAGATCAAATACACTGGAACAGGGGAGACCTAATACTATGGAGAAGCACAGGAGGAAGGGAAGGACAGGACTTAAATACATACAGGACTGAGGGGACACAGGTGGAAACAATGAGGGCAGATGGGGACCAAAAGTAAAACTCGAAAACACGACACAACACAGGAAACCCTACAAAAATAAAACAGGAAGTGAACTCGAAAGATGAAGAAACAAAAGACAACCAGAAAACAAAAGTAAAGAAACTAAAACCATGGCAATGATGGCAGTTGATAGCGCGTCCTTGGTTGAAATGTACTTAAATAAGGAACTAAAAACCGCCAATTTAACTCAATTATCATATTATTTTATTATGAAATCAAATTAGGTACCTAATTTACTTAGGTAGAGATAAGTGCCTAAGTAAAAGTGGACCACAAATTCAGAATCAAAAACACCCAATTAGGTGGGAAACCTCTCTCCACCTGTGGGGAGCTGACAGGTGATCAGCGTGGTTGCCTTTTTGGGAAGGCTCTTCAAAGGGGGCTCTAGGGGTATTAGGGGTGTGTGTAGGCAAGAGTCTGGTGAAACATTAGGTACATTGGGGTCATGAGGTTGTCAGAGCCTGTCTTGGCTATACTGTTGGAAGGAGGCGGGGTACACCCTGGACAGGTCGCCTGCCATGGGACCACACAATCACACAACCACACCCACTCTCAGTCATACTAAGGGACATTTTAGAGCAGTGTTTCCCAACCCTTGTTCTCGGGGCACACTGACCTGCATTTTTTCAATCTAACCCTGCTCAAACACACCTGCCTTTGATGGCTGCCATTGTCAGGCTTCTGCAGAGCCTGATGATGAGTTGAATCAGGCGTGCATAGGCAGGGAAACATGCAAACCATGCAGGATAGTGGGCCCCGAGGACCAGGGTTGGGAAACACTGATTTAAAGTAACCAATCAACCTATGACGCATGTTTTTGGACTGTGGCAGGAAGCCGGAGTGCCTGGAGAAAATCCACACATACACAAGTAGAACATGCAAACTCCACACAGAAAGGTCCCACCTGGGATTTGAACTGGTTCAGTCTGCATCCCATAATCTAAGAAATAAAAAAGCCGCTTATCATTTGCTTCTAATCTTTATTGTGGAAACCCTCAATTTAAAGCTGAAATATCTCAAAGAAAGCTGGAAAAACGTATCAATGTCCATTAAAGACAAATATAAGTAATGCTCCCTTTATGGCTTTTTGTAAACCATTACTGTTATAGTTATTAGTGTTTTTAAGCATAAGATAGCATCAGTTAATGCAAGCTGTAGATTATTTTCTGTAGAAACAGTGCAGTAAAGTAAAGAACGTCAGTGAGGTGGCAGTGACACACCATCACTTCACAACACGACAAACTGAGGTGTGTTTAGAATTGAATGAAACGAGTAAAGTGAGACCAACCTTTGAAAAGAATAACACAATAAATACAAAGATGACGAAAACTATGCATTTTGGACAGTTTGAATAAGCAGACTGGAGTTATTTATTAAGCAAAGTTGCCTAAGTGAAAAATAAGCCAGATTGCGTAGCATGGCAACATCCATAAATTTCTCATTGCAGAACATAAACCAAGAACAATGTTACAGTTTGCATGGGATGAAATTTGGTGTGGAAAAAATGTGGTTTTGATCAGACAGCAGACTGGAGCAAAATCATCCATCATTAGCTTCACCTCGTCTGCAACCATTCTCCTAAGACTCCTTACTCATCTGGAGGAGCTTCTCTCCAGGTGGTGTTCATTATCTAAGCAAATGCTAGGGTGGAATCCAAAACACCAGCCCTGTTTGTCTAGCCGCTTCTTCTGTTAAATCTTGTCGTTGAAGTGTTTCTTTTGTTATGTGCTTAACATCTTTAACATTTTGACAGACATATCATTTTTTTTGTCAAATTTAACCTGAAATAGAACTTTTTGAGGACAGTTTTACTTTGAATTTTGAAAACATACCGAAGGCACTAAAAGATACTTTATATTCTTTTTCTTGCATATATGCATCAAATATAAAGCTCTAAGTAGATTGGAAGCCCAGTGTCGGACCAATATCTCAAAAAGGAAGAAAAACTAGTTACAGAGCATATGGTGGTTATAATTGAAGTATCTCTGTAAGATGCATTACCACAAGATATTTGGTACTATTTTGCTCTGAGTTTCGCAGTGTGGTTGTTTCTTTATTGAGAGTATGCATGCTAAGATGTTTCTTAAAGACCTTGAAACGGACTGCTAAATGAAACAGCAAGCAACCTGCCAGCTGAATGTATGGCAGCCTACACACACCTTCTCCTAAATCTGTGAAACCGATGTGCAGAGGCACATGGCATCCATAAAGCTGTCCAGGGTGTTACTATTACAGAAACCACTGGAGTCAGTGTCTCTTAGAACCATCTTAAACATTTGTTGCCCTGTGTAGTGAGTCTTATGAAGAGTTTTATACTGTATGAGCTGCAGATTGGGACGTTAGGTTTATGTAAAGGTGTTTGAGCAAATTGTGACCATAGTACCATAGTATAGTAGTATAGTATATATACATAGTATATAGTATAGTACCATAGTACCATAGTTCCCAGGTCTAATTCCCATTTTTCAGTTGGCATTGTAACTTTGTTTCCGATGTTACTTAGAAATGTATATACTTTCAGCGGAAGTTTATATGATGATAAATTCAAAAACGTATTCACTGATCCCGGTGGGATCAAATTAATCTGATTCAATTTAAACCTTGTGCTTATTACTGACTTCAACTGTTGATTTTTAAGAAGTTGTTATTACTTATTCCATATATATTTCTTTCAAATTTTCCAAAAGAGAGAAAAGTTTTTTCTTGAATTATATGTTCAGTATGTGTAATACCCTTTGTCTGCTAGGTTGAGAAGTTAACCATTTTCTTATTCATCAGGATATCAGGATTGATCCAAATGGGAATCTGTTTACTCTGTGTAGAGTAAGAATAAGTCATTTGGATATATCTAATGTTTTAAACCATGTTTCAGGTGGTTGTACAGGGATCAAAACAGGTTCTGGTTGCTAATTTTATGTAGTTTTTTCATTTTAAATTAAGCTTTCTGCCCATGAGTGATATTAGCAGGTTGGCCCATCGTTTTAAGTTGCCTTGTATGTTTTTAAGTTGTCCTGTATGTTATGGCGGTTTTTATTCCAACTGCGGGTAAAAATTGCTTTAGGTGGATGGACATAATTCAATTCAATTCAAAGAGGTTTATTATCATATGCACAGTAAAGAAATGGGTTTCCCTGTACAATGAAATTCTGTCTTTGCTGCCTGCTCCGAATGCCAAAAGTAGAGGAAACCGAAGAAGAAATAGAAAAAAAAAAATTCACACACAACATACACACAAAACACAAGATGTCGGGTGGCAATACTAAAGTGCAAAAGTGACAATAACAGTAGCGGACAGTGGGGATGTGCAAAGGTGCAGTTGTTGTTTCAGACTCCTGTCAGCTGTTAAGGAGTCTGATGGCAGAGGGGAAGAAAGAGTTTTTAAGTCTGGTGGTCCTACACTTCACACTCCTGTACCTACGTCCTGAGGGGAGGAGAGTGAACAGTCCTCGTTGCGGGTGGGTGGGGTCCTTGACAATGGAGGCAGCTCTCCTGCAGACCCTGCGTTTGTATATGCTCTGCAGCGAGGGCAGAGGAGTCCTGGTGATCTTGGACACAGTCTTCACTACTCTCTGCAGGCGTTTGCGGTCCATGGCGGTAGAGCTGCCGTACCACACTGTGATGCAGCTGGTCAGAATGGACTCAACCATGCAGCTGTAGAAGTTACTGAGGATCTTTGGGGACATGCCGAACCTCCTCAGCCTCCTCAGAAAGTACAGCCGCTGATGAGCTTTCTTCACCAGCTGTGATGTGTTTAGTGTCCAGGTGAGGTCCTGGCTGAGGTGGACCCCCAGATATTTGAAGCTGCTCACCCTCTCCACTTCCAGACCCCGGATGAGAAGCGGCTGATGAGGGTTCCTTCTCTCCTTCCTCATGTCCACTATCATCTCCTTTGTCTTGTCTGTGTTGAGGGTGAGGTTGTTGTCCTCACACCATGTCACCAGACTGGCCACCTCCCTCCTGTAGGCTGCTTCGTCCCCGCCAGTGATGCGTCCTATCACAGCGGTGTCATCAGCGAACTTCAGGATGATGTTGACCTTATGAGAGGCCGCACAGTCGTGGGTGAACAGGGTGTAGAGGATGGGGCTGAGAACACAGCCCTGTGGTGTGCCAATGTTCGTGATGATGCTGGCTGAGGTCCTGTTCCCTATTCTGACAGACTGAGGCCTGCCAGTCAAAAAGTCCAGGAGCCAGTCACAGATGATGGGGTGTATTCCAAGGGAGAACAGTTTGTGGGCGAGTTTGTGGGGAGCAACCGTGTTGAATGCAGAACTGTAGTCAATAAAGAGCATCCTAATGTAGGAGTCTTTATTCTCCAGGTGTGAGAGGGAGGTGTGCAGTGCTGCAGCAATGGCATCTGAGGTGGATCTGTTGGGCCGGTATGCGTACTGCAGGGGGTCTAGTGTGTCTAGGATGCTGCTCTGAATGTGGGTCAGCATCACTCTCTCAAAGCACTTCATAATGATCGGAGTGAGTGCTACTGGTCTGTAGTCATTCAGGCAGGTGGGAGGGCTCTTCTTGGGGAGGGGGACAATGGTTGTGGTCTTGAAGCATGAGGGGACGACTCTCTGGCTGACGGAGAGGTTGAATATGGAGGTGAGAACGTCTGTCAGCTCGTTAGCACATGCTCTGAGGGCTCGTCCAGGAATGTTGTCCGGACCGGTCGTCTTGCGGGTGTTGATCCTCCTCAGAGCTTTGTTCACCTGGGCTGTTGAGACGACTGGTGGGGGTGAGGGGGGTGTAATGGTCCAAGAGTATAACGGTCCCTCCGTGTGGGGGGTGGACGTCTCAAAGCGGGTGTAGAAGGCATTGAGTTCGTCGGGCAGGCTGTCTGCAGCACTGATAGTGATGGTGCTGCTTCTGTAGTCTGTGATTTGCTGTAGGCCCCTCCACATGCGGCCAGAGTCAGCAGTAGAATAGAAGCCATCCAGGTTCTCTCTGTACTGCCTCTTTGCTGCTGTGATGGCCTTCCTCAGGCCGTACTTCGCAGCTTTGTACTCGGACTCATTACCAGATGTAAATGCAGTGGAGCGAGCACGCAGCATGCGACGTACGTGGGCTAGTGTGATATTGGTATATATTTTAACTGGAGCACTGATTTGCTCCAGTTAATGGAGTACTCAGAGATTAACAAAAAAGTGTCAATAACTGCCACTGCTCTGGGGTTTGACAACTCTGAATTTCAGAGACAGAGCAATACATCGTCTGCATAAAGACTTACTTTGTGATGGAGGTTTTTATTTATTTAATTCCCCCTATACTTTCATTTTGTCTTATGCCTGCAGCTAAAGGTTCAATTAAATCAGCTGATTCTGATGCGGAGAAAAGCAACTTGTCTTAGTAACTTTGCACTGATATGCAACACATTACTAATGTAAAGTGAGCATAATGACACAAAGTTGTTGTTTTCTCCAGGACAGAATCAGCTGATCTATGTTGATGGTGTAAGAACTTTATTGATGTAAATTTTTGCATATATAATTGCGTAAATGGTTGTAGATACGTAAACGGTAGAAGAGTTACAGTGATTGACAAAATGTCAACACTGGAGCTAAAACTCTGGTGTTAAAGGGTTAAGTTTGGCCTTTGTATTGTGAGTTGATAATAATAACTTTGTAATAACTTTGTGTTTTTTGAAAGATAATTCATATAAATAAATGTAACTTAAGGCTAAAAAACATCTGCGCAATTACAAATGTGAACATCTGGTTTGAACAGTTAACCTTATTTTTGACAGCTTCTTTTAGTCAACTTTCAGAGCTTAAGTTAGGAGGCTTTGTCACTGATATTGCTTTTCCTGCAAAAAATGTGGTCCAACTACTCTGTTGGAATTACCATTTTTCATGTATACTGGTTTAAATCTGATACTTCTGAATACTAATCCCATGTCAACGGCAAAACGACAGCATGTGTTTTTTAAATTGGAGTGGTTCGGGCAGAAGAGAAAAACACCCATAGCTCTCACATAATTTAAGGCAAGTAAGTTTCTCTTTCTCTTTTTTCATTCGTGGGTTTATAAAAATATGGTGCCTCGGTCAGTGTGGTGAGACTAGCTTGTCAGATGAGGAGCCAAAGATAGAACCTGAAAAATGTTGTTGGGCTTAAAAAAAATTAACTTTGAAATGTTTTTGTCCTTTTTGGCCTGCAGCATCTGTCCAGAAAAGGAATGTCAAGTGCCTAATACGGGGAAATAATTACTGCAAAATTACATGTTTAAGTTGTTAAGCTTTTCCTGATATTAGTTTATTCCATTACTATCAGGTGGCATTAGAGTTGTCACTTTGAACTTTTTTGTCCTATGTGAGAAAGACATTAATTTCATTACAGAGTTTAACAGGTCAAAAGTGTGTTTTTCTCCAACAATCATAGCCTCACAAATACTAAAAAATGCACTTTTGATACAATCAAGAGTCAAATTTGAAACAAAAATGTGAAAAGTAAGTGTGATGAATTTGTTTTAAAATATATATTTATACACATTACCCTATAATTTAAAATTGCACAGTTACTAAAACAGCTGTGGATTTCTGTGATGAGTGAAAATGTGATGATGTTCTTTGTGCAGACTTTGTTTTGATAAAATAATAATGACTTTGGTTAAACAGATGTGATCTTGCTGCTGTTTTTTTTATCACATCATAATGTTAATAATCTTCCTTATAAACTGTCTGGGATCAACAAAGTATATAGTTAAAAAAGTCTATGACAAACTTTTAAGAAAACCAAGTAATGTTTGACAGTTCAATTAGATTGGTTTCAGGAGCAACCCATTTACATTCAATGAATTGTAAATACATTTATATAAATTCTTTAAAGTGGGTTTCCTGGTTTTCTTTGGGATTTTCGATCTCGCTGTTCAAATTAACCAACCATTAGGTTGACAAACTGTCAGTTTCTTTATAGTAGGCAAACCTACAAAACCAGCAAGGGATCAAATATTTCCTTCCTCCACTGTAGTTAAGAAAGACATCTGTTGGAAGAACTTTACAGGCGCATTTGACAAAAGGCTTCTTGCAAAACTATAATTATTCTGTTATAGGAAAAAATCTGTTTTCTAATTAGGTCATTCTTGGTCCGAATAATAAAGTAAATGTTTGCTATTTTGGAACCTAAAAAACCCCAATGCTTCAATAGAAAATGTTTTTGTAAGAGTATCTTGTCCAAAAAGTATCCTTTTCAGGCGCAGTCCATTCAGCCATTTTGTGATCCTCTCTTCCTGTAGGTCATTTCATTTGTGTCCACATTTTGAACTGTTGTGACTGTTCAGAGAATATCTGTCTTTCTATTGCCTTTATTATTATTATTTTTCTTCTTCCCTAATACATATTCCTTAATGCTTTGATTGATGACCACTATCACATTCCCTCCTTCCTATTTGCTGTGTTCAATGGTTAAACCAGCCCTCCTGGCCCCATGGTCCTCATAAAAGTAACAGACTAATGGCTAAGGGCCTGTTCTATCAAAGCGGTTTCGTTTTTATTGTTCTTCTGCATTTGCCATTACTGCTATAAATACTTCACTAAAACCTGTTTTTTTTTGCCTCAAATACATTTTCTTCCTTCCCGCTTTTCAATTTTTTTGTGCATCAGGTAAAACTGTTGCGTGATTTACGAAATGTTGTTGTTCACTTTATCTATATACTTTCAGGGATCTAAAGAAAGATATGAGGAGAATACTCATGACTAGACTGAACAGGTAATCTAACAGATACATTAGAACAGAGGTGGGCACTGAGGGCCGCATTCCTGCATGTTTTCCAGCATACCCTGCTCTGGCATGTTCTAATTGGCTGGACACACCTGAACCAGGTAATCAGCCATGACTGGGGCAACATTATTGGCTGGACACACCTGAACCAGGGAATCAGCCATGAGTAGAGCAAGACTATCTAGAAATCATGCAGACACACCGGCCCTCGAGGCCTGGAATTGCCCACCCCTGCATTAGAACATTACAAAACGAAGCATTTTGAAACTTTACAGCACTAGCTGCATTTCCGTTATACAAAGGAGGAAAATTCTAAAAATGTCAAAAAACACAATTTTGGAATTATACGGTTTCCATTAAATCATAATAATGGGAATAAACACAAACCAACTGACGCAATAAGTCATTCAGAAACACGGTGACGGATGTAAACAATACTTTCATTGACAGCAGATACATTCACATTTCTGTCACAGTGCTCATCATCATCTATCAAAGGAGACGTCTCGTCTTCTTCAGGCCGTGGAGCGGCGAGCTCCTTACACATGGGAGGGGCTACGGATGAAGGGACTTTGATGGTGGTTGGTGATTTTACTGAGGAGCTGTGGATCCAACAATTCCACACGACACGCTCAGCTTTTGATGAGCTGTGTGATGCTGTGGGACGTCTTTTAACATCCGTTGTGCAGTGACCAAGGGTGCCAGTTCCTACCAAGAAGTGCATTGTCGGGCTTTCATTAGGAACATTTATTATCGCAAATCTAATTTGCACAATTTCATAGTTAATGGAAGCGCAGCTGCTGGTGTTGTTTTAGGGCTACTTCCTGCCCCACATGTGATAATGATCTTTGGACTCTCTGTTTCACCCCTCTCAATATGTTTACTTACACTATGAATGTCCTCCCCAGTGTGTCCCCTGTCCTTTTTAAACAGCTCTGTCTGCTCCATTGATGGATTCTCCTTGTCTCCCTCTGGTCCAATTGACTCCTTTTTTTCTTCCTTTCATCTGCCTCTTCCATTTAGGTACTACCTACTAGATCTCTGGATTTGGATTTGGCCTGGACCATGTCTAAGGATTAGGGATTTTCTCATTTATTTTTTGCCCTTGTACTTGACACCCACTATCTCCATCTTCCACCAGAGGATTCTGCAGATTTTTCCCCTGCTTTCCTCCATAAGCTCCCTATTGAGTGTTTCGGATCAGCTGAAGGCGGTCCAAACATCCTCCACCAAGATCTTCAATAAATCTGTATTTGGCAATATTGAAAGTAGTATTTTTATCAATGGCAGCACTATTTATTCTTTGAGCTTACGCTCACCCTCACATTGACAGAAAGCTGAAGTATTTACACATTTGCAGATTCTGTGTATTTACGGGTGTCTCTGAACACTAACACCACGAATAAGGGGGGAATACTGTATCTTCATACGTTTAAAACTTTTTAATTAATTTATGAATCCATTTGAATATTGGGGATTTTAAATTATTGTGTTACTTGTGATTAATTAATGACAGACTTATTAGCATGTTATTTTTGTAGTTGTATTAATCTCAATATTAATCTTTAACTATTATCAATTACTTCAGGCATAATTCTTGATGAAGGGCCCATTATTTAAGGGATAATGGCAGACGAAGTGTGCAGTTATCAGAAATTAACACATGCCGTGAGTCAGTCACTACCGTAAAGTGCGTTAATTTCTGATAATTGCACACTTCGTCTGCCATTATCCCTTACATACCATGGTCACTTACAAAAGAAATAAATATTCAATCAGTTTTATTTCTTTTTTCTTGTTATTTTTTCAGGTTAGATCGCTTTGTTCCACAAAAAGCAGACAATTTGTCAGAGGTGCTCCGCGTTGTCACGTTAACATGACAATATGGCCTTGACTGCAGGAGCAAAGCAAAGCGATCTAAATGCTGATCGTCCTGATGGGTTAAATAAAGCATCAGTTCAGAGAGAAAGTTCACCTCTTACCGCTTGTTTTTGTCCAGGTGATGAAACAAAAGTTTGTTTCAACAACCCAGTCTCATCCTAAAATGTGTAGTAGCTACGTTTGTCCACATGGATATACATGAGAGTTTCACAAAAACGCCTCCTAAATTGTGAGCTGGACACGTTTCATTTTCCTATTCATTTTCTATGAGCCTTCTCAGGGTCACGTGACTTTGGAGGTTTTGACTGCCGTGAACAAAAAACATGGCGGATGCTCGTTCATTTTTCTGTGGAATATCCCACAAAACAAGATATTTTGAGGACTAATTTCTATTTTGACAACATTTCTAGTGAGAAATATACCATTTTCTTTTAAAATATGCTTTCATTTTTGGACATACAGTTTGTAGTTTGCTTGTTTCGTTCAACCTTTTCTCCCAAAGCCTCTGTTTAATTCATATCTGCAGACGTGCGCGTGGGTCACGTGACTAATACGTTTCTCTTTTTTTTTACCGCAGAAAATGCCATAAAATACCAGTGATTGCGGACTATTTTATTTTTGAAAACATTTCTAGCAGTATATATACGTATACGTGTTTACAAATGTATCACAGCAAGAATGGTTAATCTGACCCATAGAATGACTGAGCAAAAGCTGTTTGTTTCTCTGTAGGAGTTTATAGAATTTTTGCTCCTTTGAGCCAGCGGGTACTTCCTGTTTGGAACATGAGGGGGAGGAGTCACTCAGTCCAGGTCTCTGATACAGTCAATGTTTTCAGGAGACTGTTTTAAAATATGTACAAAAACAAGTCCAGATGATCGTTTTTACAACGTTTTTTATGAACCCTAAATGTTCAATCATAACACTTTAATATTTCAGTAAATTACTGTTTCTTTTTTTCCCGGGAAACCGGCAGTGGCGCGAGCGCTGCCGTATCATTAGCTAAACACGATGTGACCCCGATTCGCACAAACCTCCCTTCCTCTGCTCCACCACAACAGCTATACAGTCGAAACAAATGCATGAATACGTTTTTCTATTATAGTAAACCTGCAGTCGCGTTACGCTCAGTCTCTCGATGGAGGCCGTATTTTTCAGCACCGCTCTTCCGTCACAGTATAAATAACAGCAGCTTCATTCATCTGTCAGATGAAAATACTTTCAGGTGATCATAAAGTATTTTCATTACTGCCTCGTGTGTTTACATTTCCTACCTTTGAGATTTCTTTAGCTCGTGCAGAGATGCAGACAGCGCGACAACCGGATTACCTTTATTGACGCCCAACACCCACCGATCGGCGCGCGGACACGTGGGGGTGGGGGTGGCTTTGTGTGCACGCATGCGTGTTTGCACTTAAATTGTCACATGGCTGGTTTGGCAAATAAACATTTCTATCAGTTGTGGCTGAATTATGAGCATTAAATACCACAGCTTGATGTGTTTCTGTAAAAAATATTTCATGTTGAGTCTAAATCAGATAAGTATTGTTCATCGCATCAAATATTACATATTTACTGCATTATACTATTTCACATATTTATTACTTTATCATCTAAATTATCCAAAGATTATGAAAAAATGAAAATCACACACTGAAAATAGGGTTTACTTTATCAGTTACTCTGCATGATGGCATGTTTGCGGTCACAACTAAGCTTTTTGGCATCAACTCGACCATTGGGTTTGGAGGAAGAGAGTTGCTACCTATGACCCCAAGAACAGCTTCCCCACTGTCAAGCATGGAGGTGGAAGCACTATGCTTTGGGGCTGTTTTTCTGCACAGAGCTACATCACCACGTTGATGGAGCCATTAATGGAAAATCCTGATTGAGAACTTCCTACCCTCCCTTAGGCCAGAACCCTTCAAATCCTTCATGGATGGGTCTTCCAACAGGTTAGTGACCTAGAACCTATAGCCAAGGCAACCAAGGAACGGCTGAAGAACAAGCATATCAAGCTCATGGAGAGGCCCAGCCAATGTCAATCCTATGGAGAGAGCTGAAGCTCAGAGTCACCAAGCAACAGCCACCAAATATGTTTGATGAAGATGGGTTAAAATAAGGGCAAATAAATTTACATAAATTCTTTCAAGTTGATTTCTTTCTAGGTTTGCAATTCTGCAGAACAAGCAAGGGACAAAGACTTTTTTTCCTCCACATAAAGGGAAAAACCTTGAAACTTCATGCGAGTTCTTGGCAACTGTCATTCCCCAAATCCTGCTCATACTGGACCCACCATGCACACCTCCATGTCTTGGAAATAAGTCATTAACTTGCCAATAACAAAGACTTATTAAAGGTCACTGAGGTGGCCTTTGTAGACAAGTGCGGAAACTGTATAGTGGAAGGCTGATCGGCACAAATCAAAGACCATGAACGTCATCTTGGACTTCAGAAGGCACAGAGGGTTCACAGCTGCCCTTTCCTGGGCATCCCCATCTCAGCTGTTCCCTAATATCCAGGACGTTGTCAACAAGACACATCAGCAGGTCTGAAGCTGCTTGGAGTTTACCGCTCAGCCAGTCCAACTGCATCACGGTCTGGCTCTCAGATCAAACTGGAGAAGAGCAGCAGAAGCTTGAGTGCTGAAGATACTAGAGCGGATCATCGGCTACCCCCTTCCCTACCTGTCATCCTGTCTGAATGAAGTAACGTGTCATGGACTGCACCCATCCTGCAGCTAACATACTGATAAACACACATATAACTCCACCCTTCTAATATTCTTAATTTCTCATGTCATTTACCCCTAATTTAACCCTTGTGCTATCCTAGGCACTTTACCGTTGGGTCATCTTAGACCAACTAGACAGTGCTCTGAACCTTTTTTTTTCAATGATTTGTGATCTTCATCTGGTGTCAATGGATTACATGAAATTTGCTCCACCTTTATCCACCTTTGTTCATGGTAGGGAGAACACGTCAATGGAAGGGGGGGGACATCCAAGACAGCACAAGGGTTAAGATAACTTATTGTCATTTTGTTACATTTTACTTCAGTCCTGCTACAATTAAATGTAGTCTGTATACTGACAAAGGATTTGATATGCATAGCACATTTATGAAATTGAGTTTAATAGGTCAGTGTTTCATTCTAAGGTGTCGAACATACAAATCAAAGGCCAAACGTTTGAGTAAAAATCATAGGTGCCTTCAGCACAGGTGTGAGCACTGAAATGTTTAGCTAGTGTTGTAGAAACTTGAACGGAGGTAAAAATAATGTAATTGTTGAAATTTAGGTTGAAAAAACCTTCATTGGTGCGGTGCAGAAAAAAAACTCATTTTAATTACAAGTAATTTATTGGTACAAAGTTGAAATGAGGTTTTCCTTCATATAAGCCCTTTTTTTAGGGGTGGAGCTGGTGCTTGAACTGCAGAAAGTCTTCTCCTCAGCAGACAGTTAGTCCCTCACGTCCTCTCTCCATCAATGCCTCTGTGCTAAATGAAGAGGAAAACAACATAAATGCCACAAGTCCTGGACATCCATGCAGATCACAAAGAGAAAACCTCCTGGCTTTGCGGGGCAGAACCTTCCAAAAGCTGGAAGGAGAGTCTTCAACCACACTTCAAGGACCTGCAGTGCTGCTGGACTTCACCAACCACAGTCTGGTCAGCAGAAAGACATCATAGAGCCTTTAGTTCTTTACCATGGCACCATAACCTGCAATCCATCACATCCTCAATGATCAGTTATGCAACAACTTTAGAAAGTTTAAAAAATATTTTTTTACCACATGTTGATGACACAGCTGATGCTTGTTTTCCTGATGCTCAGATAAAGTCCTTCAATGTTTTTCTCTGGGTCATTTTGATTGGTCCTTATGGGAAGAGATGAATTTATTAATAATAATGAAGAAATGAAGAGATATTCCACATCAACAGCATGAGAGTAACATGAAAGAAACAAGCCAACACTTATCTACAACACTACCACAATCTTTACCTGGAGGAATCATTCTAGGAAACAGTCTGCTCCAGCTTTTCTGACTTCTGCTTGTTCCAGCCACCGGCCTGAACGGTGAGGATGTCTGTGCAGAATGAAAGGATCAAAATGCATTAAACTGAGAAAACAAACTACACATAAAGGATGCATCTTCAATGAGTATTTACCAGTTTTTGACACATATGTATTCGGAACATGTGTTTGCTGAAGAGAGGAAGCTGTTCCCTCCATTCAGTCCCTTTCCCTGATGTTGTTCCTTCTTGATTTCATCCTCGGATCCTCATCATTTCAACCAAAATGTATGTTTGCAAACTTTTGAAACATAAGGTGTTAGAAAAAAAACTCCAACAGGAATAATGAGAAATAAGCCTTTGATATTATTACCCTCACACATCCAAGAGTGAACTTGAAAAGGACGCATGTCCAACAGGTCCTGCCTCTCAGGACACGGAACCACAACCTTCTCCAAATGCGTCCAGAACTCGTAGACTACATCAGAGCAGAAGAACTGCACGTTCTGTGGAGAACGCCATTTCTGCAAATAGAAGGGATTCATGAATGTATCTCAAAGGAACATGTTTCAGGAAGCTCGCTCACCTGGAGAGAGCTCTGAGTGGAGCCGCTGGTTCTCTACATCCAGAGGAGGACGCCTTACTGGGGGGGGGTTCCATGCATGTCCCACAGGGCAGAGGCCCTAAGGAAGACCCAGGACCTACTGGGGAGACTACGTCTCTCTGCTGGCCCTGGGGTCCCCCAAGAGGAGCTGGAGGAGAGGGAAGTCTGGGATCTTTGCTTAGACTGCTGCCTTCACAACCCTGGTTCTGGATGGATGGGAAGAAGATGGATGCATGGATGGATGGATGGATGGATGGATGCATGGATGGATGGATGGATGCATTGATGGAACATACATGGACAAAACATACTGCTCCACATCTCCCATCTCCTGGATTCTATCAAAACAAATGAATGTGGTACATTAACATGATGATATGACACAAAATACACTAAAACATATTGTATTGCCGCCCATTTCATGAACTAGAGTCGGCGTCGGCAGCGTTTCTCCCCATCCAAACTTTTGCAAAATGGATGTGAATATTGTGCAATGAAAGCATTTTGCTGATCACCACTATCTCCATGGAGAAGGTGGGCATGTCTGTTAGCCTGGAGGCGGTTTTAGCTGCACAGGCTCTTCCCGGAAGAGGCTGCTCCTCACTTATGATGATGTCACAATGTGAGGACCCTCTTATTGTGAATTTGGAGGGGCTGGTGCTCAGAGGGTTTCAGAGGAATGCTGACAGATGTGTGAATGGATCAAAATACTGCTGTGGGTTACTTTTTGTGAGGAATTAACATTATAATAAATTAAAAATAAATTAGTCCACAATCACTGGTATTTTATGGCATTTTCTGCGGTAAAAAAGAGAAACGTATTAGTCACGTGACCCACGCGCACGTCTGCAGATATGAATGAAACAGAGCCTTTGGGAGAAAAGGTTGAATGAAACAAGCAAACTACAAACTGTATGTCCAAAATGAAAGCATATTTTAAAAGAAAATGATATATTTCTCACTAGAAATGTTGTCAAAATAGAAATTAGTCCTCAAAATATCTTGTTTTGTGGGATATTCCACCAAAAAATGAACGAGCATCCGCCATGTTTTTTGCTCACGGCAGGCAAAACCTCCAAAGTCACGTGACCCTGAGAAGGCTCATAGAAAATGAATAGGAAAATGAAACGTGTCCAGCTCACAATTTAGGAGGCGTTTTTGTGAAACTCTCACGTATCCATGTGGACAAACGTAGCTACTACACATTTTAGATGAGACTGGGTTGGTTTCAAAGAAGCCAGCACAGTGATATAGAACATTTAAGCTATGTGACCAGAACCTCTTTTTAAAGCGTGCATATTTTTACTGTGGACCATTACTTCTTAATCCATACCCAAAACAAATCAGAATCGAGCATTCACCCAGAGCATGGAATAACAGGACAGCAGAGGTCTATTCGCATCAGACGGGGTCCCTAAAGTCTAATTATCTTTGATAATGCAACCTGGAGGATTATTGTCCCATTGACACCATGGGCATTCAGATATAAACATTAAATCAATTATTACTACTTTAATCTTATTATACACAGAAAAGGGAAATTACCAGCCAATTAACTTTACAAAAATGTAACTTGTCATTTCAACCAGAAAATGTTATGTTTGTAAATCATTTGAATGAATCATGTAGATTGTACATAAAAATAATCAATTTAACAGTTACTAATTTCAATCATGTTGATCTAACATGATAGCATTAAATTGGATTACATTAGTAATTGCAAGGAATTGTGGGATACCATTTTCTTTGTCTATCTGGGCAGATTGGGGTTTAAGTGTGAGTTTTTGTCCATGGGTTTTGTTGTCTAGCTGTTTTACACCGTTTTAACTAGTAAGTTAAACTGTTATTTTTATTTTTTTTTCTGCACCATGAGTTAGATTTTGGTAGGATGATGATCAACCCCCTTGTGCGGCAAATTGGTAATGTCCCAATACTAAAGACAGGGTTCACGGCATGCGAGCTCCTGCCTTGTAAAGCGAGACATTACTGGGTCATTAATTTTTTTGATATGGAAATTACAAGACCTATTGGTTGAAATGGGAACGTTTACCTCTTACTTCTTGTTTTTGGCTAGAAGATGAAGCAAAAATCAGTTTCAAAGACACAAGGTCTAAATATCGCCTTCTTGTGTCTCATCTGCTCCTTCCTTTCCCTCTCTCTATTTTGCTGCCTCCCAGTCTTCAAAATGATCAAATACAAAACAAGCTAAAGAAAGCTATAAAGGAGGGGGAGGGGGGCGCCTACTGCGGCCGGCTGGGGGGCTGGTCGCTCGGGGGAGCCTCTCCCCCGGTTGTGCCCATCCGCCTGCTCCTCCCCGTCCTCACCAAAACAAATGTTGCACACAGGCACATAGGGCTCTGGGAACTGGATGGGTGGGTTATGCTGGCGGGGCTCACTGGGGGGGTAACTCTCTGGGGTCGCGTTGGCGCCCGCCCTCCACCCCGCTTTTTACTTGCATATTAGACACTCTGATTCATCTAGGGCCTTGTGGGGAGGGTCTGGTGGAGGGGGGCACGGTGAAATATCCGTGCTCATCTTTCACTGACCCCCCCACAATTTTAACTCCCACTTTAGACACACACACTGCATGTTAGCAGCACATACACAGCAAATACACTCCACTCACAGAGGAATCCCGGAGTGGGGGTTCTGCGGCTTGGCAGCGGTGGGGACCCCACACTGGGAGACCTCCTTTTTTTTTTACCTGGAGCACACACACAGCACTGCCAAACCTCCATACATGGGTGGGGTCGGGGGTGGTCCTCTCAGGGCGGCCAGGCTTATGGGTATCATGTCGGCTGCGGAGATGGTCGGGCGTACGGCGCTGGGGGTCAGTCGGCAGGGAAGGGGGTTACTGCGTGGCGGCGGGGGGTGGGGAGGTAACCAGATGATTGTGAGTATGTGTGCGTGAGTGCATGGGTGGACGGACCTGGGGGCTGGCTCACTGGAACCCTCTGGGGCTTTCCCTTCCCATCACAGAGAGGGTAGGGCACTTAAAGGGTAAGGGAGGGGGGCTCAGATAATATGGCCGGGGAGGGGGGGGGGTTGTAGTGGGTAGGGTTATGGGGGGTGGCTGTGGGTGCGTGGCGATCTCTGGGTTGCTCGGGTCGCATGCCGTGGCTGGCTCGCGGACACTGGGCACCGGTCAGGTGGTGGGCAGCTCTTGGGTTCTGGGGCCCTGGCTTCGTCCTTGGCCATTGTCTCGGCCCCCATGGCTGCCGCCTGGTACGGCTAAGCGCTCCTGTCCTGTGGCCTGTGGCCGGACACCGGGTTCGCTTATGCCTCTGGGCGTTGTGGGGGCCCCTGTAGGGGGACCTTCTCTGCGCCTAGCTGGTCGGGTGGGCGGTCCCCGCCTCCCTCCCTCCCGGGCTGCCTGGGTCCGGTGTGGGGGGGGCCCTGGCATTGGGGGGCCTCTCCTCCCCTTTCCTGGTCTGGCTGCTCTGGCTGGGTAAGATCTGGTTCCCCACAACACAAGGTTCACTTCGGCAGCATGCATGTATCTCCACCCCCACGTGCACGTGCACGTGCACACTGCCACACTGCTCCCTGTCTGCTTCATCCCTCCTTCTAACCTACAGTGTATTGATGGACAGATATTTTTCACTCATTTTCGTGTCAGAATTTTACCCATGATGTAATATTTGTCTTTCCAGCAGATCTGGTATAATTGTTACAGCTTAAAAGAATAACTGATCCAAATCAGTGCTTGTATCCCTCCCTTTTTTTTTCCACCTTTCTTCCTTTTACTCTCTTCCACCCCCCCCCACCCCACCCCTGACACACATTTTCCCTCTTCCTCACCACACACACTAAATATAACAAATAAAGAAATAAATAATACAACAAAAAGGGGTTAATTAAAAAAAAAAAAAAAAAAAAGCTATAAAGTCACCGATGCCTTTTCTACTGTCTCGCTGTGTAATAAACTGTGGTAGGTCACGTGTATTATGATAAATAAGAGGTTTGATAGATATTTTTTGGATTGCTCAGAAAAGTGTCCCTACCATTTTTTGATGTGTTAAATTAGAGCACACTTGACCTGATGTTTTGTTTTTTCCCTAATTGTTCAAGTTTGGTTTAAAAGTAAAGGTTGGAGGTCTGTTTGACACATTCTGGTTGTTTTGTTCTTGGTTTTCACTTCCTGATCTTGTGCAGTTCTGTTGTGGCTTTTTCTTGCTGCTCCGTCCACTCCCAAAACCAAGTCAGTTTCACTCACTCAGTGGAACTGAATTGTTAGTTGATTAAGTTGTCTGCCTATTTAGGTCACCTTGTTTTATTTCTCGGTGTTGGAGCATTTCATGTGTTGTTTGGTTATCATTTAATGGTGCACACGCTGCTCCTTGGGTTTGATTCACTGACCTTTCCCTTTTTTCCGTCTTGTGAGGTGATTCTTTGTTGCTGTCATTAAACAAGCTTCAACTTGCCCTTTTGTGTCCAAGCCTTTCTTTGTATCTGGGCTCTTGAACTCATAAAGCCAATTTTTTTAGTTGTAATTAGACTTTTAACTGTGCCACAATATTACAAATTGAAATGAAATACTTTAAATTGAGGCTTTTTACAGCAGTTATTAGGTTAAAATTAAAGCCGATTTATTAGATCAATCCGTTTTAGGTCATAGATAATCGCTCAAAAAATGTATTGCATAAAAGCACTGCAAAATTATAGTGAAAAATATCCCATTTCAATAAAGGGACAGACAAATACCTTTATGGTTTACTGAGAATGCAGGTCAGGCTTCTCAAGGCTTTTATACATAATCTAAAAGTTATACATCAGTGGTGCATACCGGAAAAGTCCATTAGACGTATGTGGAACGGTCGTTAAAAGCCACAAACATGCGTATGATATGAAAAGTGTCACGCAAGACTCAATAATTAAGATTTACATCATTGTGTATAAGTCAGTGTTTTTAATCAGTGTACCGCAGCACACTAGTGTGCCATGGGAAATTGCCCTCATTCACTGATCTAAAAAACATTTCCATCTCCAGGAAATCAGCTCTGTGTTCATCCAAACAGGCCCTGATAAAACACTGAGTAGTTAGGAATATGAAAGATTGTTAAATACTTTTTTCTTTGTGTTTATTTGATTCTATTAAAGACATTTTTTTAACTGGTCCTGTCCAACAGCTGGGCAGACAGATGAGAGCTGAGGGCCTCTATTTTACTTTAACAACAGGGGTTATGAATCTTCTAGGATTCTAGGATTCGAGGATAGGAAGGTGATCATAGAAAGGGGGGTAAACCATGAAGCAACATAAATCAACAAGTTTCTGGATGTTTATCATTACGGTAAGGTTCAGATGTAATACAAATCTAGAAGGGCGGAGCCTGTCCACACACACCCTTTTTTTTTAACTTGTCCTGTCCAACAGCTGGGCAGACAGATGAGAGTGAGGGCCTCTTGTGTTGGACATATTTTACTTAACAACACGGGTTAGCAATCTTCTGACAAACCAGCGGTATCTGAATAAACCCCTTTTGGAATCAAGACCAAACTTTATTAATTTCAATCATGTTGAAACTCTTTGTGTTGGACGGAAAAGGAAAGGAGGGAAGAAGAGAGAGGGATGTTAGAGAGGGGGATAGGAAGGTGATCATAGAAAGGGGGGTAAAACCATGAAGCAACATAAATCAACAAGTTTTGGATGTTTACCATTACTGTCAGGTTCAGATGTAATACAAATCTAGAAGGGGCGGAGCCTGTCCACACACACACTTTTTTTTTAACTTGTCCTGTCCAACAGCTGGGCAGACAGATATGAGCTGAGGGCTCTTGTGTTGGACATATTTTACTTTAACAACAGGGGTTATGAATCTTCTGACAAACCAGAGGTATGTCTGAATAAACCCCTTTTGGAATCGAGGCCAAACTTATTAATTTCAATCATGTTTGAAAATCTTTGGTGTTGGACTGGACGGGAAAGGAAAGACAGGGAAGAAGAGAGAGGGATGTTAGAGAGAGGGGGGATTGGAGGGTGATAATAGGAGGGAGGGGATAGGAGGGTGATAATAGGAGAGGGAGGATGATAATAGGAGAGGGAACAAGTTTGCTGGATGTTTATCACTACGGTAAGGTTCAAATGTAGTACGAATCTCAAGGGGCGGGGCCTGTCCACACTCAGATGTCATAAACACACCTGCTAGCTGCAAAAATGTCCACATGTCAACATGTACACAATACAGATATTGTTCACACACGCATACTTATGCCTTCAAACTAACTGGTGTGAATATTTCATTCAGTCAGTCATGCCAAACCATTAGTGTAAAGGTGAGCTAACACCTGTGCTCGGTGAATGTTTATGTTCTTCTAAATGGGTGGTGGAATGTGAAAAGAAGGAGGGAGAGTGCCCAGCCATCCCACACCAAGACCCCCGCGCAGCAGCAGCAGCCGGAACCCCCCAACGTTACACGGCATCAGGCAGAGAACAACCGCCCCCCTAGCGACCACATCCGCCACCCAGGCCAGCAGGACCGCCCCGAGGCCCCAGAGCCAGAGAGCAGGGAGGCATGGGGGGAAAGAGAGTGCCGCCGCGCCGGGAGGGCCCAACGTGGGGCCCCACCCGAGAAGGGCGACAACAGCCCTAGACGAAGCACCTCATCACCACCCAGGAGTTCCGGCATCCCCCGCCCCAACCCCTGGTATGAGCCAGGACCCCCCAAGGGACCCGCTCCGCACTCTAGGCAGCCACCCACCCGGCCCATGGTTGGTCCAGGAAGGAGCAAGGCAGGGGCCAGCCGCCCCCACCCAGGAGGGGAGCCCCCCGGGGGAAGAGAGGGGCCCACCAGGGGTGTTGTAACCATGGCCCGACCAGGCTGGGCCACAGTTGGAAATTTGGGTGGCCCAGCGTCCAGGGGCAAGAACCAGAACCCACCCCACAGGGATACGGACACCCCGGGCTCAGGTGTAATGTGAACCCCCCCCCGCGCAAAGAGAGCACCGCCGCCCCCAGGAAGCCGGCACCCAGGGGACACGGCCGCCGTGGCCAAGGGCCCAGCACCCCCCACCAGGGATGGGTTAGGGGCAGAAGGTCCTAGGCCCCACCTTCCTTGCAAAATGTGTGTGGCGTTTGTGAGGGTGTGTGTGTGCATGTGTGTATGTTTGAAGTATATTTTTGTGGGGTAAAGGGTGTGTGGTGTACTAAGGGGGTGCAGTTAAATGGCGGGTAGGGCATGAGGGGACACTCCTGATACTCACAGTGATGTCCCCTCACCCTCTCCACCAAGGGTCCCTAAATGTCTTAGGTGCGGTTAAAATTGGCGGGTAGGGTATAGAGGACATCTGCTGCTTGCTGGCAATGATGTCCAAGCATCCCCCCTACCAAGGGCCCTACCAAGTAGCTCCCCCCCGCGCTCCCCCACCCCCTCACTGTTACGGCTGTGGGCGTATTTGGTTTTATTTGGTTTGTTTGGTTCTGTTTGCTCCGTGTTTGTGTATTTTTGTATCAGAGTGGGACTTCTGTGTTTTTGTGGATCTTTGTTTGTATGTCTGTGATTATTTTCAGGTGTGCTGGCAAGGGTTGGCCTCAATTTGGACAAGCTGGTGGAGGCAGCCTTTAAAGCCACCACTTGGACCTCCAGCCAGTGAGAAGGGTGCCTTGCAGCAAAAGCCTCACTGCAGCTTGGCCCGCTTCTCATTTGTTTTGTTCTCCATTTTGTTTGTAATTCCCCACCTGTTTAGTTTGTCCTTTGTAGTCCTTGTAGTTTTTCTGTGCCCACTCTGATTAGTCTTTTGGTTATAGTTATGTTGAGTGAAGCTGTAGGGGTGAACTGCCATTTTCTTTAGTACATGTTTCTCCTGTTTTTGTTAGTCTAGGGAGGTAAGTGTTTTGTCATTGATTTCCCTTTTCTTTCATTTGCAGGTAAGATTACATGTTTCAGTTAGGTGGGGTTTTTGTTTGTTATTTCAGTCATACGAAAACTCTTGCAGTAGAATACATTTATTTTCACATACTTAATTTACATCTTAGTTGGCATTCACAAACTTTGATTGGCATAAGGCTCCGTACAATTCCATGAGATAACTTCCATAAACTTTAGGGTAAAAACCCCCGAACGGAGCCCACAGGTGGAAGCCGGGGAGGAGGGTGGGGCGACGAAAGCGGCGCTGCGGTAAGAAAGAGAATGAACGCTGCACACCTGGACTTAAATAGGAAGCTGAACAGGTGAGTTAATTAACTACCG